>OX336377.1:10948164-11108852 GCA_946902895.1 Fragum fragum
GCCAGGCTGCCAGGCTGCTAGTCATATCTATGTTGAAATAAACTTTTAGCTCCTGGCTGCTAGGCTGCCTGGCTGTTAGGCTGCTGGTCAAAGCCTTGGTTTAAGTTCCAGGCTGCCAGGCTGCTAGGCTGCTGCTCAAATCATTGTTTATATCAACTGTAAGTTTCAGGCTGCCAGGCCGCAAGGGTGCTAGGCTAGTGCTCTAATCTGTGTTGAAATCAACTTTTAGTTCCAGGCTGCCGGGCTGACTAGCTGCTAGGCTGCTGAAATTCAATTTGATTTCCAGTCTGCCAGGCTGCCAGGCTGCTAGGCTGCTGGTCATATCTATGTTGAAATCAACTTTAAGCTCCAGGCTGCCAGACTGCCAGGCTGCTAGGCTGCTGAAATTCAATTTGATTTCCAGGCTGCCAGGCTGCCTGGCTGCTAGGCTGCTGGTCAAAGCCATGTTTAAATCATGGTTTAAGTTCCAGGCTGCCAGGCTGCCAGGCTGCTGCTCAAATCATTGTTTATATCAACTGTAAGTTCCAGGCTGCCAGACGCAAGGTAGCTAGGCTAGTGCTCTAATTTGTGTTGAAATCAACTTTTAGTTCCAGGCTGCCAGGCTGCCAGGCTGCTAAGCTGCTGAAATTCAATTTGATTTCCAGGCTGCCAGGCTGCCAGGCTGCTAGGCTGCTGGTCAAAGCCATGTTTAAATCATGGTTTAAGTTCCAGGCTGTCAGGCTGCTAGGCTGCTGCTCAAATCATTATTTATATCAACTGTAAGTTCCAGGCTGTCAGACGCAAGGTAGCTAGGCTAGTGCTCTAATTTGTGTTGAAATCAACTTTTAGTTCCAGGCTGCCAGGCTGCTAGGCTGCTAGGCTGCTGAAATTCAATTTGATTTCCAGGCTGCCAGGCTGCCAGGCTGCTCGGCTGCTGGTCATATCTATTTTGAAATCAACTTTTAGCTCCAGGCTGCCAGACTGCCAGGCTGCTAGGCTGCTGAAATTCAATTTGACTTCCAGGCTGCCAGGCTGCTGGTCAAAGCTATTTTTAATCATGGTTTTAGTTCCAGGCTGCCAGGCTGCCAGGCTGCTAGGCTGTTGAAATTTAATTTGATTTCGAGGCTGCCAGGCTGCCAGGCTGCTAGGCTGCTGCTCAATTTGTGTCAAAATCAACTTTTAGTTACAGGCTGCCAGGCTGCTAGGCTGCTGAAATTCAATTTGATTTCCAGGCTGCCAGGCTGCTAGGCTGCTGGTCAATTCTATATTGAAATCAACTTTTAGCTCCAGGCTGCCAGGCTGCCAGGCTGCTAGGCTGCTTAAATTCAATTTGATTTCAAGGTTGCCAGGCTGCCAGGCTGCTCGGCTGCTGGTCAAAGCCATTTTAAATCATGGTTTAAGTTCCAGGCTGCCAGGCTGCTAGGCTGTTGAAATTCAATTTGATTTCGAGGCTGCCAGGCTGCCAGGCTGCTGCTCAAATCAGTGTTAAAATCAACTTTTAGTTCCAGGCTGCCAGGCTGCCAGGCTGCTGTAATTCAATTTGATTCCAGGCTGCCAGGCTGCCAGGCTGCTGGTCAAATCCATGTTGAAATCAACTTTAAGTTTCAGGCCGCCAGGCTGTCATGCTGCTAGGCTGCTGAAATTCAATTTGATTTCCAGGCTGCCAGGCTGCTAGGCTGCTAGGCTGCTGGTCAAATGATTGTTAAAATCATCTTTTAGTTCCAGGCTGCCAGGCTGCCAGGCTGCCAACTTCAGGCTGCTAGGCTGCTAGGCTGCCAGGCTGCCAACTTCAGGGAGATGAATAAGTATGGTGTTTTAAAGACCACTGAGTGCCATTTCGCTTTTACCTATTCCTATACAGTGACGTTTTTTAACGCCCAAAGAAATTTAGCTATGGAAATCCTTGTGGAAATTGAAGGATTTGTTTGTTACAAGCATTTTCTTAATTTTTCACAGTGTATTTTATCTATCTGTCTATATATACTGCCTAACTCCCTTTTCGGGTATTACTGGCAGGTATTACTTTCTATCCAGAAAGTTGACAAAATCTAAAGTTTCATGAAGTGTCCATTGTCATCTGCAACTCCTTTGAATTTGGACCAATCTAATGCTTTGGGAATGAGGTAACACATATGCTCCTAGTAAAGACTGAGATCAGTCTGTTCATCCGCACAGACTGATCAGAGTCTTGACTATGCGCTATACAGGTCTATACTGACCGAACACTTCTTAACCCGTTCCTGTTTCTCGAAATTTTAGACTGGCCAAATTTGAAAAATGTTACAGACGACAATGAAAAGTGAGTGAAAGTTTAAAGGAAACCCCTCTGTGTGGTAGAAAATATTGTGATAATAATAAAATAATTTTCACAATATTTTCTGAGGTATAAAATGGCATGGACGTAAAACCAGGGATTGTACATATAAGGGTTAAGGTGATTAGCGAATGTTATTCGTGCACGGTGTGGCCGTCAGTGCTTCTCGTACATATGAACTGACTATGGATTTTACGGTCAGGCTTGAATTCTAATATTAATAGACGGAACCGAAGATGTTACACGAGCCAATATATTCCACGGAGCAGAGTTTGACACGCATTAATTCATATTGCTGATTATATCTCTTTTGAAATCACTGTTTCCTTTAATTAATTCCTTGACAAAATTTTACACTGGTCCAAATTGAAAGAAGATTTTTCATGTCGATGAACCTTTACTTTTCTTTGTCTTCCAGGGTAGAAAACATTCTGGAAAATGAAGACATTGCTTGTAAAAACATTTACTTCGCTTGTAAAAAGCATTTTCTTCATTACAGTTACCAGTTACTCACAATGTTTCCCAAGCATTTTTTCTGTAGGGGGCGTCAAAAAGCTATATTGTGTGGGAATGAGTGAAATGAATTCCTCTAGTTGTGTTGTCGTTTCAAAAGGTTTGAAGGTGGGTATCGTTGTTGTTTCATGTCTCAAATCTTATTTTGTTTTTATTTTCTCTTATATACTATTTGAATACAACATTCTGAAAAGCGGTTTTGCTGAAATCAGCGGTCACTTATCAGAAAAAGGCAGAGTATTTCCCTAATAGCCTACGTAGGTTATTCATCTATTGAAGGTTTAGTCGAGACAGTTGCAAAAGATGTAGGGTCATTCACGTGGTGCGAATAACCGTTGGAATCTCGGTTTTGTTTCATTTACATCAAACCAACGTCATTGCTACGTCATCACGAGTTATGTTCGCTAGCCGGTCTTTAATTCTGTAAAGATCAGTTCAAAAATGACGTAAGCATTGTTACGAACATAAACAGTTGTCGTAGATTCGCGCTAACCATTTGATGTGACATGATTTAGGACGTTGGCTGTTTCGCTTGTAATTTGATACCTCTGTTGACTTTGGTTCATTTGCAAATGAGGTCATTCGATGCTCACAGCCGAATTCGGTGATATCTAAAACTTACCTGGAATTCCGTTGAACATTTCCGTTTAACCACAAAAAGCCACTTAAGTCTATTTGACTATCGCGATGACAATATCTGACTCTAATTTAAGTGTTAAGCGTCCGTTTGAGAGTATTTTTAGGCAATTGACAAATTTTTCTTAGTAAGGTTTCAGAAACATCGATACCTCCCTATAAGGTATTTCTCAAAAGTAATATATTTTCGTGCAAAAGCTTATCAAGATAATGTAATTTTTGACATGCTAATATTTGTCGGGTATGAACATCGGTCTACCTAAATATTGTAACATGTTTTGTCATGTCGAGTTGTGTCTGATTGGCGCTGTAAACACATTGATCATTTTTTAGAGTTTCGGGGATGGTTACAGTTTAGTTTAATTATTTAAAAATCGCATGGTAGAAAACCAGCAAGGATGAGAGATAGGCAGACGGACGGACAACGTATTCAACTATGACACAATATCATAGATGAGGACAAGGAAAAATCAAAGTGCTGTAACTTCAATCGCTCGCAGTAATTGGAGAGAGAGAGAGAGAGAGAGAGAGAGAGAGAGAGAGAGAGAGAGAGAGAGAGAGAGAGACGTTATAATAAATTTGTTATATTTACTGTTTATCGACTATAATCTAAGCTCAATTTATTTCAAGCAACAGATAAGTCGTTGAATTTTATATTTATCAATTGTCAGACCACAACTGGAGCCCCTTGTTATAATTACCATTAGCATGATACACCGGTTTATTACATAATTCTCCGCCTTCTATTTTTCAAAGATGTTTGAAGTTCATGAACAGTTACTGTCCCGCCTTAAAGTAGATAATCAAATCATAACCATGTATAAACATTAAACCCTTTTTTAAAAACACTGGACATCCATTTTCCCTTTACATATAATTCTAATTATTCAACGTAACTTTAAAGGAATATAGTGTTTAAAACATTATGACATGCTCTGAAAAAGGTATTCAAGACTCAACATTCAAAGAAATTCAGGTTCTATTTAATGATAGCTATTCGAACTGCTTATTATCGAATATGTTCCGTATTGTATGCGTCCAGTTGAGTTAAAGGAAGTATTGGGAAATAGGGTCACTAACGAATACCCATAACAGTCGCGATTAACGATAGTGGGGATTGGCGTCGGTTGGACGACATTTTAGGTCTAAGGGAAGTAAATCATTTTCCCGTCATCTGTCAGGTAAGTATAGGGTTCATATTAACACAGGATCAAGGTGGCCTCTGATTGGACAATATTATTGGAATTCAAAATCAATGTTTTTTTCGCGACCTTTTACGTTCTGTTGAAAAAATACTAACCCAAAAGTAACGGTTTTGAATCATTTTAGCAATCTGTAGCGGGTTTTAAAAGTGGGTACATATTTTTGAAATGCCCGTAGAAACAGCTGTGCAGGGAGGGTCACCTCAAAAATGGGGTCAAAATCATAGAGAAAACGGATAGGAGCTTTCTTCTCTTGGAAGAAGTTATACACAATCGTGGTATCTACTCTGCTCAGCTCAAACAAAACAACAGATTAAAAAGACACATACTCTCGTCGCATACAGGAAACGGCAGGAGAGATAAGCAAGCTATGCAGGAAAGAGGTTTTCGAATTGGTTGGATTGAAGTAAATTGCATCGGATCGTGTTTTGTCCGGACAACCGTGTTTATTTTAGATGAATGTAAGGTTGACGTAAAGAGGAAATTGTAATCTTTTGACCAAGATTGAATTTGATTGGGAAAATATTGTTAGTAGGATAGAGAAAATCGGATTGGTAGATTAAAATCTAACGGGCATAGTTAATAACAAATAGAAACCCGTAATCATCCGAAGGAAAACGAACTGCCTGTGTCATTTTTACATAGTATTTTTTATTGTAAAAGTACAGCAATAATTGGGAAACATGTTAGAATACATCATGATAATTTTCTGTTCAATTCAGCGCATAAATGTATGGATAGTCCGAGATTATTCCTATTTACAGTGGGGTTTTATTTCTGTTGCATAAGGGTGTAGACAACCATGAATAATGTGCATAAAAGGCTAAGTTAGGCTTCGCGTATTCATACAGAGTGATTAGGTTTTTCGGTTCATACCTCCATGAAAAAAAAATTCTCTTCATCTCTTAAGAAAAAAAAAAAAAAAAAAAAAAAAAGAATGAAGATGCGCAAGACGGAAAATAATGCAACTAAGGAATTATTTGACATTACAAAGGTCGAAACACGAGATGAATATGCGGAGGGCGTGTTCAGTTGATCTTCATTTTCATTAAAACAACAACAACAGCGGTAACAACAACAACAAGAACACACACACAAAATATACTTGACTGAAAGATATAAATATCGATAGAAATATATACAGCATACCATATCATTACAGGATTATGATTTAGAGCTTCCGTAATAAAAATGTATAATGAAATTACTTTTAACACTTTTTTAGCTAGCAAAGCGTCAGCTTTGATAGCTTAAGTTAACAGACAAAATTCTGAGGTCTTCTCAAAGTTCAACGAGTGCAAACTGTCACTGGAGCTTAACCACTGAGACCATTGGATGCCTACGCCATAAAAAGTAGTTCTAATGTAACTAAGGAATATTGCAAACTCTATTCAAATTCTAGAGATCTCTTTCAAAGGCATGCTGCTTTACCCGTTCTTACTCAATACCGCTTTTTAAGAATCCCAAGAAAAAAGCTTTGGAAAACTTTGTTGACAATGAAGAAATTGCTTGTTACAAGCAATTTCTCCATTGTCCACAATGTTTTCTAGTCAACAAGGGAAGTTTTTTTTATCATGATAACCTTTAGCAATGAAGATTTCTTTAATAAAAACATGCTTTGCTAGCTTACAGGACTTTCAGTACTTTGATTCAAGGTGGTAGGGGTAAGATGACAAACGGAAATTCTTCCGTATATGCGTGAAAAGTTACTATGATATTTTGCACGTTGAGAGATTAGGCTAAGGTCTATTAAATATTTGAAAATAAAATATATTTCTTTTTCTTTTTTTTTTTTTGAATTTCAAAGATAAGTCTCCTGGAATTCAATCAACTTGTTGCATTATTGACCTTTGACGCATCGTTATTTCATCGTGTTTGTAAGAAGACCGGTCCAAAGCAAAGGAGTCTAGATTACCACGAGTTCCATCATTTAACATCAAAGAGCTAAAAGTGTTGTAAGCTAGCATAGGATGAGTTTGCAAAGTAATCGTCTTTGTCAAAGGTTAGCATGATAAAAAAACGTGTTTAAAGTTACCAAGAAGTTAACCCGTTCCCATAAAATCCCTAAATTTTACGCCCCCGTAAGAGAATAGTTCATGAAAACAATGTGGAAAATGAAGACAATGCTTGTTACAACAATTTCTTCATTTTCCACACTGTTTCTACCCAGAGAGATAAATATTTCAGAATTTTCAACATATTTGAAATTGTCGTCTGAAACGTCTTTGAAGACTCTGATTAGAGTAATTTTGAACACGATATGCTTAAATAAAGTACCTAAGAGATGAACTTGCAGGCAGGGTTTGCAATGTTCCTGAAAAACAAAAGAACTACTTTTTACGACGTAAGTATTCGGTAGATTTCGTGGTTAAGCCTCCGGTGGCAGTTTGCACTCGATGAGCTCTGAATAGACTTCAACATTTTGTCTGTTAACTTTGGCTGTCAAAGCTGACGCTTTGCTAGCTAATCATTCTATATGTCGTAAATAATGTAAAGCCCAAATATCCGTTTACACTGAAAGTGGGGGGTAAAATACTAGTCGAAGGCAGATAACTCTGGCAGAAAACAAACAAACAACAACAACAACAACAAAAAAAAAAAAAAAAAAAAAAAAAAAAAAAAGCGCGGAAAGTGAACATTTGTCTTTTACTCCATGACACGTTTTTTTTCCGCAAACTATGTTGAAAGTTAAAAAGAAAAAAATATTCCTGCAGTGGAAAAATGGGCTCATGATGCACTTGTTACCTTTACTATGAGGAGACGAAGAGTAGATACTATAGAAGAAATAGTATTTTCTCTGATGATCTCTGTTTCGAGTTATTTTGATTTAGAATCTGTTAATAAACTAGTCTATGTTAAAGTGTCTGAAAACAAGAGTCTGAAATACTATCGAATTGGGTAAAAAACTCGAAATGTTGACAAATCATTATGACACAAGAAGGATATTGAAATGGATTGACTCTTTGAGAGGTGGAGTAATTTCTTGGGCGTTGTCATCAAAAAATTTTACTGGTCACGGAAAACAGATTCCGGTCAACAATCTCTTTACAGTTGATCATCGTTTTATCAACGACTGTTACCAAATCTTTTATAATTGACCGATCTCGGCTGTCAATTAAGGAATCAACCGACAAATCAAATCATATTTTCAGCCCGGACCTGACCTTTCAACTTCAACATTGGCCGTCATTTTTGTTATCATTTATTGTTGGTTTGGCGACTTATTCGTGGTAACTACATCTTTTTAAAGCTGTAGTTACGACGTTTAGGTCACCAACCAACCAGTTTACTACTTATTACATGCTACTGACCGTACATTTTTCAAAATAACGCCGTTATAAATTCGAAGCGGGACCTCCTGTCGGAGTAAATGGGCGGGTCCTAGGGAGGCAGTCAGCGGGGACAGTAATTAATACAATAATTATACAAATATTGTGATTTATCTACTTCTTATTTTCTCCATGAATTTTTGTGGATAAGGGACACACATAATCCGTTTATCGTCCAAGATATCATCTTATTAAGGTATCTTAAGCTTTTTAAGACGTACATTATACATTGAATGTTCTGAATAATGCTTCAGCCGAGTATTTAACTATGAACATACTTGTACAGGTAGGCATAAAGAATGCGACCCTCATCATAGTTTCGGTTTTAGTAGACTGAATTTTTTCTACCTTAAATTTGTCTACAATCAGTAGAAAACAGTAATACAAGATTGTGTTTTTCATGGAAGTTAAAATGAAATTTAGCCAAGAAACGAAAGCTGAAAATTGTGACTGTGTCGTATTGAAAATAAGAGAGCCAAGATGACCCTAGATCGCTGAACTGAGTTCTGCAGGTCTTCTTTGTGGAGTGAAAACATTACACAAGAATTGTAAAATTTATTATTATTAATCAACTTAACTAAAGCCCCATTCTCGTGTTTTCTCATCTTCACTAGAGTTAATCCTTGTGAACTTCCCATCATTCAGACCGATGTTCATCCAAATATGGACAAATTGTTGCCTTTAGAGTGATTTTACTCTTAGAGCGAAAACAAAGATATTGCTATTAAGTTTCTAAAAGATTAGTTGGCTAAGAAGGCCCTAGATCGCTCACCTGCGTTCTTATTGAAAAAAAAAAAAGAAATATTAAACTGAAGCATCAAAGCATTAGGCGTGTAAAATTTGTTGATATTGACCAAGTTGCCATTAAACCCAATTTTCTAAGGATTTTCGATGGAACTATGTCATTTTAGATTCAAACTTGTGACCAAATTATAATTCTGACAAAAGTGAACTATGATTGGGTCCAAATTGTGACCTCGAGTCTGCACGCAAAATGATATTAAAGCCCCCTTTCCCCGTTTTCCAAAGGAGCCTTCACATTTCCACCTTCTTTCATTCTTATGTACCTGCAATCATTCGGTCAAGTTTTATCAAGATTGGGCCAAAGATGTTGTCTATATAGTGTAAATTGCCATTAAGCCACCTTTTCCGTGTTTTCCCATGGAACTTTTGAATTATACTGTTCCATCCGTATGGCTTAAAAACCATTCTGACCAAGTCACAGTAAGATAGGTCAAAAATTGTGGCCGATAGTGTGTAAAAGAAAGTGCGATGGATGCCTCTTTAGCCTGTCTTCCAATGGAAACTTGACACTTCTATATGGTTCAACCTTATAGCCTTACAATTATTTGACAAATTTTCATCAAGATTGAGCCCAAACTGTGGTTCCCTTGAGTGTAAAAAAGAAATTGTCTTCAAGGCTACCTTTCCAGTTGTTTTCCAATGGAACCTTCTAGTTTTCAAAAGGTTTTATTCTTATTTCTAACAGTCATTGAAAGCAAATTTCATGAAAATTGAGTCAAACATTGTGGACCCTACAGTGTTGATAAACGAAAATGTCATTTAAACCGTATTTCCAATGTATTCCGATGATTCCTGCTCGTTTTCAATATGTTTCATTCG
Source organism: Fragum fragum (assembly GCA_946902895.1). Classification (NCBI taxonomy): domain Eukaryota; kingdom Metazoa; phylum Mollusca; class Bivalvia; order Cardiida; family Cardiidae; genus Fragum; species Fragum fragum. The sequence goes on from OX336377.1 coordinate 10,957,761, forward strand.
TGTTTTCAAACAATCATTCTGACAAAATTTAAGCCCGAAGACTATAAACAAAGAACCAGTCGTTAACGCCTCCTTTTTGTCTGTTTTCCAACGGAACCTTCCAATTTTCAATAATGCTGATCCTAATGACCTAAGAATAATTCTGGTCAAGATCTTTCAAGATTTAGATAAAACTGTGACCTCTATAGTTTAAACGCTAAAATTCACACCGCACGACGGACAAGGGACATTCAATCATATCAAAAGCTCACCTGTGCTCAGGAAAGTTGCAAAATAAAAGTATGTGATTTAAGCAGGCGTGAGCAGTGTGATCAAATGACACCAATCAGGCTCGCTGACAGACATTTTCTACATTTTGTTTTAGACTAACCGCAGAAAGTTTCGAGGGAGCAAAACAATTTTCACTATCCCCAAAAATATTTTTGTCAAATGGATCGACTTGAAGCAGTGAGAGATCAAATAGGAGGCCAAAATTGTCTTCTGATAAGTTGATGAATTTGACAAACATATGTTTGATCAACCTCTTAATTGGTTACCGGACTTCCTTGTCAGCCTTATAAAAAGCGAAATAGTGCACGGGTGGAAAGGTTTGGAACGACCTCCAAAAAGAGGTAGTGAATTTCTGTTTTAATCGCACATCCGGGAACTCGCGAGGTTGGTCCAAAGGCTAGAAACAGGTAAACAAAGGTAGGTGTCGGTGGTTCTTTTGAATTTTTTCTAAGTTTCTAGCGAAAACTGGATGATTATGGCAATGATGTGTCTTGTAAAGATGACTTCTCGATGCATACGGCCCAAAACTGCGGTTTAAACGGAATTATTTCCGCTGGGTCGTTTTTAAAAGTTCGAACACGATGTTGCTTTTTCTCAACAGCTTGTCAAAAACTGACACCTTTTTGCATAATTTGTGGTTTTCCACGAATAATACAGCCCCGGTACGCTCGCCCTGGGGAAACGAGCACTCTGTATTACATATCCTGTTAAAATGGCTACGGGGCGCATTATGTAAGCAAATTATTGAGAAAATTGCAGTAGAGGTCGTTCCAATAAGTTGGAGCAAGTTAGCAGTCGTATGAGAATCGCTTTCAAACCCCAAAATATTACAGTATTTTGAACGCCATCATTTTTGTCTGAGTTTGGCTGGTCTGATATCACAGATATTAATTTCATTGTATAAAACAGGTGAGCACTGGGAACGCTCTCATTCAAATTGGAACAAGCTCCAACTTATTAGAACGACCTCTACTGCAATTTTCTCAATAATTTACTTAAATAATGGGCCCTGTTGCCATTTGTTACAGGGTATGTAATACAGAGTGCTCGTTTCCCCAGGGCGAGCGTACCGGGGCTGTATTCTTCGCGGAAAACCACAAATTATGCCAAAAGGTGTCAGTTGTTGACGAAGTGTAGTAAAAAGCAACATCGTGTTCGAACTTTTAAAAACAACTCAGCGGAAATTATTTCGGTTTCAACCGCAGTTTTCGGTCGTATGCGTCGAGAAGTCATCTTTACACGACACAGCATTGCCATAATTATCCATTTTTCGCTAGAACCTTAGAAAAAATTCAAAAGAACCACCGACACCTCCCATTGTTATCTGTTTCCGGATGTGCGATTGGAACAGATATTCACTACCTCTTTTTGGAGGTCGTTCCAAACTTTACCACCCGTGTATTGGGTGTATGTAAGACTAATAATGTTTAGTGGTGATTAAACTATTTTTGGCTAGTTTAATAGGTCATTCTTGGGATCGAATCCGCAAACTTGTGGCTTTATCTGACTGAAGTACAATATTTCAGCTGCTGATGCTTCATTCGAAACACTGTATAACCTAGTGGATACCTGCATAGCAATTGCTCCTGACACCACAGTTTCAACGGTGATCTACATCAGAGTTTTTAGCTAGCAAAGCGTCAGCTTTGAGAGCTTATGTTAACAGACAAGGATTTGTGGTCTTCTCGGAGTTCAACGAGTGCAAACTGCCCCTGGAGGCTTAACCACTAAATCCATTGAATGCATACACCATAAAAAGTAGTTGCTATGTATTTCAGGAAACATGCAAATTCTATTCAAATTGTAGAGAACTCTTTCAAAAGCATGTTATTTAATCCATTCCCACTCAATCCCGCTTTTTAAAATATCAAGAAAACATTATTGATAATGAAGAAATTGCTTGAAACAAGCAATTTGTTCATTACCCACAATGTTTTCGACACAACAAAGAAAATATTTTATTAATTCAACCAACTCGAAATTGTCGTCTGCAACTTCTTTCAATTTGAACCAGTCTAATATTTATCATGTCGTAATAGGTTAACTCGTTGGTTACTTTAATCGTTTATTTATCATGATATCCTTTGACAAAGAATATTGATTAACAAAACCATGCTTTGCTAGCTTACAGTACTTTCAGTACTTTGATTAACTTACTGAATTAGCTGAACGTCAAGGTAATAACTTCTTTAATATCGCGATGTTTGTTCGATAATTAGGTATTTAATTACTTATATGTTCTAAGTTTACCTTCATATATGTCGAAAATAATCTTTAAAAAGCAAGATCGTTTATTTTAGGGTTGTCTATCTAAAACCAACGGATTAGCTTAGTCCAAGCGAACTGTGATTTGAATCTTGGAGTCTTGATCCATAGCCCCAACACGACCAACTCCCTAACTAGACAGCTTTAAATATTAGTTACTTGTTTAGTGCCTAACAACTGCGTCAGGGATATTCTCTTTATTGATAGCTTCAATCGCCAATTTGCCAATGATAAAAATCTATGGGAAATCAATCGGAGGACAATTCCAGCAAAATATTTTTTTCAACAGGCATTACAGACAATATTATTTTCAACATTTCACTGTATTTTTGCCATTTTGGTTAACCCTTTTGTTGGTTTGGCGACTTAAACGTCGTTAGGCATGGAGAATTCTTTCATTTATACTTGGGGATAATACATGGATTAAGTTATGTGCTGTGTTGTTTGAATTTACAGTCTACTGTCAATCGACAGTCCAAATGTTTTAAAAAAATAAATTAGAAAAGTAGTAATGACATGTTTTTGTTTCTGTTGCCAAAGGAGTATCATTTGCAAGGAAACTATTCTCTTTGGTTTTTTGGCCGATTCTGTCAAGTATTAAGGAAAATGTGCCTAAGTGAACATTTAATTCATTTTTAAAGTACTGTTGTTTATGATAAAGTCCAGTCTCATCGAACGATGTCCTCGTCAGATGGTTGACCTTGACTAAGTACGTTGGCACAATGACTTTGTGTCTTACACTTGGTCGCATTATGAGCATTTTGATTTTTACTTATATTTTCAAAGTGTTGAGTAGACCTATTGAGCGGCTGCGGCCATGGCGCAGGTGGTAGCCCGTCGGAATCTCAATCATGAGGTGCAAGGTTCGATCCACCGTCTTGACAAAAATCCTTCACGACATTTGTCCCAAACCAATAGATGGTTAATCGTAAACCTAAGTTGGATGAGCAGTTGGAGGCTCGGAAAGTGGTAGTACTGGTGTGTTAGAAATATCAGGAATCCATTGTTAGGTGCTCCAGTCGCCGCGATATTACTGAAATACTTATCAAAGTGGCGTAAACCCCCATTAAATCAATCATCAGGTAAAATACTATCGCAATGTAATCTTTCCCTTTACCTTCTCTAAGTCTATTTTACTTTTAAATTCCATGATTGTATCTTGAACAATTATTAACAAGCCTTTTAGGAGGTGGTCAGAATTTCTTTGACAATTATCTGTAGATTGAAACTATGTATTGTTTTCTTGAAGCCTGTCGACTTTGCGGTACTTCCAGGAAATCATATAACCTACAAGAATGACATTAAATTTGATATATTCTACAACAAAGGACCAGACATATAAAATGTAAATGTCATATCAATAAACCTTTATGATAAAGGTCCCACGTGAAAGGATAGATACATGTAAAGTGAAAAGCTGACATACGAACATGTGTATGTACAAACACTCATGCGCGCACAGAGAACTTGAATGATACTGTACGGTTCCGTACTACTAGATTTTATGTACATTACATGGAGTTGTCTTTTGAGAATAACCTTGTATAAATAATAACGGTGGCGTCATTAAACCTCTAAGTGTTGGGAAAACTATCTACGGTTTATTGATAAAAAATATATTGTGAATATAATTGACCTAGTAATATTTTTCCCGCATTACACTAAACATGTTGCAAGTTAAATGGTCACTGAACTCGAGATGATAATTCTAAATATCGTCAGTGCGCGAGAAAAATGTCGTAACTACAGCTTTATTGAAACTGTAGTTACAACATTTTGCTCGCGTAACGACGATATGTAAAACCCCGACCTAAAAAATCGTTTGAAGCCGGAGATTATTTCTGAAAACCAGACGACCTTTCTCTAATGTTTGCACTTAAACATCAGTAATGGTCGTGATTTTCATAAGAATGATAGCAGCTTCTAAGAAAAGAGTCTAAAAAGTTTCATAAATATGTATTGAGACTGATAAGCCCGGCTTTTGTATGGAATACACACCCGTCATAAGTGACTTGAGTGTTAATAAACCTCATTATGCAAGCTGTCATAAATTTGAAGTTAAAAGACAGCTATAAAAGGTGATTTTACCATAAGGTATCACAAAATTTCTTTTTGACCTCATTCTTCAATGTCCAAACAACCGTTTGTAAGTTTTAAAGGAAAAGGGTTTTCAAAGTTGATACTGAATAAGGTCTATCCGAGAGAGAATCCCCACTAGTAAAATAATTTTATTTTAGTCTCGTCTTTCAAGTTTCAGACGTTTTGATTGGCTCTTTTTTTCATTCTTCCATGAAAAAAGTGAGCATGCAGCTATTTTGCATGCTTCCATAATGAGTAGATCCACAAATTTTATTCAAAACTGGTGAAATATTTGGGTTTTTTTTCGTATGATGGCATTAAATTATAAAAATGTTGAGAATACTCTTGTTTCCTTTGAGGTATGAACCTTAAAGCGTCTCTTGAACAGATTTTTACATTTAAGAATTTGATGTAGGAAACTTACCTATATTAATATCATTTCTACAATAAATATTTTTTCTTTTTGTAAATCTTCTAAATTCACTAGAAATATAATTAAATGCTTTATATTCCCTATGCCCTACTTTGAAACATCGGAATTTATCGGATGAGGTCGTTAGTCTTCGGGTTATGTCGATCACGACAGTATTGCTATCGGAAGTCACTGACGCCATCCATACGTCATGGAAGCTAAAAATAAAACAGTTTTTGGTGCAATCGACATATAACGAATTTACATGGTGAATTCCGGCTCCATTCGGGTTGTGCTATGCTGACTTTTTGGCGTCTCGTAATGCCCAAAAGATTTCCTTCTCTTCTCTCGATTTTTAAAGTTATAAACAGTCTATTTCATTACAAAACCAGCTTAATCGCCTTCTGACAAATGTCTGAAAGCAGTACAGTAAGAAATTTGAAAATTGAAAGCCAAAAATGTTTCTTTCAAAATTTATGCAGGAGCCGCTTTAAAACTAAATCACTCTGTATGGATACGCACATCTTGTCGTACAAGGGGCGGCGAACGTTCTACTTATCACATATTAGAGAAAAAGATGATCTCGATATCCTTCCACTCCTGAGGATGGTATAGTATACGCAAGGACCAGTGTTTTTAGGTTCAGACCTCAATGAAAGCAAAAATAATGTTCTCTTCATTTCTGAAATTTGATATTAAAAACAAGCGATTTTGACATGAATTTGTGCTAGAAACACATATAAAAATTATATAGTCATCTGTATACTGCCAAGACAATCACTGTTTTCGTAAGGTTACAGCTGGAGATCGAGCAAAGTGACACAACCGACATTTTTCCGAGCGTTTCTTCTACATTTATTTAAGAAGTATAAATATAACTTGAGAAGTTATCTTCCTTTACCAGTAATTTTACATTTTGTTACATTTGACAAGTTGAAATGTCATTCGAAAAGCTTATTTTTATACGTAAATTGTCTAGGTCAAAGCTTAAGGTTGAGAGAAGCGATATTACAAAATTGGCGCTGTCGGGAGAATATATTCTACCTCTTGGGATGATTCTCAAAATAACTTGGCAAATTTGTTTCGTGCGAAATATTTATTTTGATACGCTTAAGGCCATTGTCACATCTGGATATTAAGTTAAAGAACTGAATAGCAAACCAGATATTGCACGGGCCCTTGTTAAAGTACTTTTTTAAAATAAAGTAATTTTACCCCAAACAAGTTGTCCCAATTTGTTTTAACATACATGTGTACTTACAAAAATGATTTTTTCGCTGGTTATTTTCTTCTGGAGTGTATAAGCTAAAGTGTTCATTTTATTTATAGAAAGTATTTAATGAGTTCATCTCTTCCTAGATCTACTATGGCAATTGCATAGGAAGATAAAAATTTATTATATCTTTTCAATATCATTATTAAAACCTTACTTTTTTAGTTTTGTGAGAGATTGTTTTGTTGTGATCGGGTAGAGTCAAAATATCATTGACAACATTATATACATTACAAAAAATGCCTTAGATTTTCTGGTTTGACAAAATAAGATTTTTTCTTCGGTCAACAGCCGACTTCTAACCCCAGGATCATGGTTTAGTGTTGTAAAATCGTTGATTACTTGTCAATGAAACGAGACTAACTTTACTTTAAATTCTTTTGTAAGGTAGGGCGCTAACAGTAAAAGCACATATAATATCTCAACGAAAAACCTTTGTAATATTCAACTTTGGGATGCTGGAAGTTACAGTAACTCAACCCTTTACAATTTCTTGGTTTTGTGATTTAGCTTCTATTTAAAATACAGTTTCCTCTAGGTGGAGTTCCACTTATACATCAGGGGCAAAACATGAACAAATTTAGTAACGGTATCGCTACATAAGCTTTCTTTTAAATCAGGGTTATATCAGTCTACACACATATATTGCCTTTTTCAAAAGAATAAAGGCATTGCATGAAATAAAATCAAAAGATATGAATAGAACTTTTCTTCAGAAGTGTTTTCCTTAAACTATAAAGAAAGGAAATATGATAAGGACACAGTGAATAAAATCCGCCACAAAATTATGTAAAAATCAAAAAGGACTGAACGCGCAGAAAATAATTATTTTTTGTTGGTAGTTTTTTTTAAGGAATTAACGGTATAAATAATGCTGGCTTTAAAGGGACAGGCAGGAGGTCAAGACAAAAATCAGCGGCACACATGTGCAGCATGATCTTTGTCTACACTGCCTGCTAAAACAGAAATCTTCCGGCTTCAGCATGACAAGTATTAAAATGAAAACGAGGGTTCTGGACACAGTCATGTCTCATAAAATAGATGAAACAAAAAGGAATTTAGTAATCGCTGGCCCCGCCAAATTACTCCATTGGTCACGCTCATCAACTCCGACAGGAAGTCCCGCTTCGATTTTTAAACAGAATTCATGGCCAGTAGTATGTGACAAACAGTAGATAAATTGGTTGGCGACCTGAACGTTGTAACTGCTGCTTGAAGTCGCCATGCCAAGGAAAATGAATAACAAAAACGGCGGCCAATGTTGGAGTTCAAACTCATTTCTGGTTTCAATGAATGATTTCATTGGTCGACTGGTTATTTAATTGACAGCCGCGACTGGTCAATTAGAATGACACCCTATTTAAATAGCAACTTAAAAAAGGTGCGATTTCAAGCCTATTCAAAACGGAGCAATACTTCTGGACTTCGGATAGCTTCCGGTAGAGCATTATAAAGGTTTGGTGCAGCAAGACCGAAACTTAGGTTACCAAATGTAACAGCTCTGTTTCTCGATACAAAACGTAAGCATTCATCTCTGGAACGAAGTACATGAACGGCCATGTAGATATACATTATATCTTTCAAATCCTGTGAGCTCAGATCTTACAAGGCCTTGTTAGTATAAATAGAACTTGTGAGCCAATTAAGTTCCTTGTGAACAAGAGTTATATGCTTATGACGAACAGTTTCTACAATGGTTCATATTGCAGTATTTTAAACACGTGAACCTAACCAAAATTTGATTTGATATTCCTACAAGTAGAGGGTCACAGTTTTCTATTCTAGATGTTTCTAATGAATTAAATTAAGGATGGGTAACTCTCGAATGTGTCAAATATTCCACATCTAGAAATGCTCTGATTACCAAACCGTATTTAAGGGTTCTTCTATGTCTATAAGTAATGTGAAAAATTAACGAATATTTCTTACGAATTCCTTAAGTTTTTAATGTTCATCGTGTTACTAACACTCGGCTATCGTAGGCTATATTCAACGATAGTGACAGTACCAAAAGACAATAATATTGCCATGTTCTTACATGCAGTAACTGAGCATGTTTCGCATGTTCCTTTTTTGGATATTTATTTCAACAGGGATATTCTTGTAGATATTCATTAATTTGATATTAGAAATAGGGTTCTCGATATTATTTTTCCAAATTAAACTACTGAACGTATTCTATGGGACCTTTAAGTACTAAATAGGTCTGTGTTCATTTTGATTTTTTCAGGCAAAAAGAAAAATATCCGGAATGGAATACATCAGAAGTGGGTTCAATAAAATGTTTTTGTTGTTGTTGTGTTTTTTTTCCAACGGTGTTAAACATTAAATATTGGTTGAAAGGGATTTAACGCTCAACAGTATTTAAGTTATATGCTGCGGGGTTAAACATTAAAGACCCGCTTAACTAGATATCTCAGAAGTTGAATACTATTTCAATAATATAGAAGTTGTGACCTGCCCTGTCGCTTGAAATCTTCCCCGCAAGCACAATCTTAACCCTTGTCATGCTGAACCCAGAATATTCCGGTTTTAGCAGGAGGTGTAGACTAAGATCAGACTGCACTTATGTGCAGGCTGATCTTAGTCTATACCTCCTGCTTGTACTTTTCCTGCCAGAGTTGTTTATGAAGTTGGTTTCTAAAAGAAATATTGATTTTTGAACAACAAGTTCTATCAGTGTTTTCAGCCCTTTGATTTGCCAGCATTTCAGTAAGGTAATTTATACAGCATGACAGGGGTTAAGATTCAATAATCCAGCAACAACTTTCTATTTCATATAGTTCAATTAAGAAGAGTTCAAAATTCCGATCAACTCTTGAACCTTCTACAAAACCTCAACTTCCTGCTCGGTCGAGACTATAACACTTTTTTCGTACTCAATTGAGAATTTACTCAACCTTCGAGTTTGGACTAAAGATGTATTTCTGCTTATATCCTATGGTAATTGTATGTAAACAAATAATAGTATTTGTAGGTTGTTACTTATTACTTATTACTCATAATATACAATTGAAATTAAATAGGGAATATTACCACAGTGTCTTTTTCTATGCGTTGTTATCGTGTTCTCGAATCGTGTGTAGGTATTTTTATTGGATGAGACCGAAGGTCGAATCCAATAAAAAATACCTACACACGATTCGAGAACACGATAACAACAAATGGAAAAACACACTGTTGTAATATTCCTTTTATTATATACCTTTTAGGAAATGACATTAAGAAAATTCTTTTAAATGGCTAAGAAATAACCAACTTTCACAAAAACCCTGAACGTCAATACACAAAAAAGAAGTCAGTGTTTAACGGTACTCGACGAATACGGTTTTTTGCTACACGCCGAATATTGATTTTTTTTCTGTCTAGTTGTATTTGACAGCCAGGTTTTACTCCATATCTTTTATAGGTATATAATAAAACAAGTTATTTATTCTGGTTTGAGTAAATTTTCAATTGAGTATGAAAAAGGTTTTACAGTCTCGGGCCGAGATCGCCAAACTTAAAACGCCTGTACACGATTATTTTGACAGTTCAAAATCTTTGGTTGGTAATATCAATCGATATCGACCAAGATAGACTGTCCAGATTCTTTTCCAGACCTAGAATCGTCCATATGGTTTGAGCGCGTTTGCCAGAGTTGATCGGATCGGAAGTTTGAACTCATGATTATTTGTGAGAAGCAAATGAGAAATATCGAGAACCAGGAAAGCCTAACTGATCGAGATTTAGCTAAAAGCAAGATATGCTGGAAGAATTGAGAAAATTACAATGAGTGGGCAATACTTTACCTAGAGGTCTACCCTTTTACCAAACTTGATACTTGTTGGGCCAAACGCGTGGTTCTACGTGGTAAATAGTTTTCTTCTGGGGTCTAATGTGACCTAAATTTTGACCAACGTGACCAATATTCAAACTTGATTTAGTTATATGTATTATAAAGATATTTTTTCTTGACAAGCATGTTCTAAAATATGAGCTAGTGATTACTATTGGATCTGATAGCTTCAATGGTTATCGTCGTCTGATATAAAACATGCAAACTAATCTAACGATCCTTTAGACACGTCACTTTAACTCTAACATGATAACCAAAGGGTCAATTTGGCCGGAATCGCTTCACGGGGTGTTTTTTTTTTTCAGCCATAAAGTACTCGATCATTCTAAATGCACAGACTACTCGTTTTAGACATTAAACATTGAATGGCTTAAACGAAGAAGTCCAAGCATTTAGTATGATCGAGTACTTCATGGCTGTAAAATGCATATCAAAATAATATATTTGCAATTCAGTCTGTCATAGGTAGAATATCACCAAAGAATGAAATAAAAGATGAGCGCAAGACAATAGCGATCGCCTGGTGAAACCTAAAATGTGTAAAGCCAAAGGAAATTTTGCTTTTATTACTGTAGAGCCATACTAGACTTTTAGAATAAACAGTATCACTGGTCACACTAATTCACGAGCATTGAAATTTGCATTATTGCACTTACGTAAAAAGAGCCATGCACTTCGAAATAATAAGTGCACATGTACCTAGTTTGAGAATGTCAAATTATAGCCACATATGACCAGGATTTATATTCATGCCCGTGGAAATTTGACCTATAGGATGATAAATGGACCAATCGAGGCTGGAAATCAAGGATAAATCAACCCGGACTTGTGCTTTCAACTCCGACAACTCCGCCATTTTTGTAAACCTCTTATGTTGGTTTGGTTTGGCAACCTAAACGTCCTAACTACAACTTGAATAAGCTGTAGTTACGATGTCTAATCGCCAACCAACCATTTTACTTTTTTTGCTACATGATACCGGCCATAACTTTTGCAAAATAATGCCCTTCAAAATCGAAGCGGAACCTCCTGTTGGAATTAATGGGCGGTGTCTAGGGAGTCAGCGGGCGGGGCCAGCTATTGGTCAAATAGCTTACGCGCGAGACAGATGACCAATCACGGCTATCGATCAAAGGAAAACGGCCAATGAACTCGTTTTCTTTGATCTGAACTGGAATTTGAACACCTGCATTTTCCGCCATTTATGTGAAAAATCTTTTGTTAAATAGGCGGTTCAGTAACTGCAGCTCATTCAAACTGTTGTACGACGTTTAGGCCTCCAACAAATAATTGCTACTTGTTCGTTTCATTCTGCTGGTCACAAATCTTGCAAAATAACGCCGTGTAAAATCGAAGCGAGACATCCTGTTGAAGTCATTGGATGTGACCAAGGGAGTAGCGGGGCCAGCGATTTGTCAATTATGGGGCTAATCTAACGTTAGATTACATACAGATGTTATTGTACATTGATAAGGTATTCAAAATTAAGGTAAACATTGGATTATTCTATGTGTTACGGAGAAGGAACAACAAAATTAACAATTTTTTGACGAAGCGAAATATGATCAAATCTGTGTTTCGACGATTGTAAAATCAACAGTCTACTTATCCACAGTCATTGCATGAGCATCTTTTTGCAAGAGTATTTTGTTATTGTTCCGGTTCATGCGTCTGAACGGAATGACCCTTAATACTTTTTTGTGACTTCTTTTTATAAAATGGTTTATATAGTATTTATAGTAGCGTGGTGAGGGAATATAATATACAACCTAGTTTACTGGACAGAATTATATGCACATAATGACTGCATCTCTTTGCTATGCACAAGGCTATGATGCATTAGGCATTAATTAATGTATGAAATCAAAGAACAACAATTAAACCGTGCATATAATTATTAAGATAAAATGTGTTGTTTAGGAAACATTATAGTAAAAAATGATAATTGCTCAACCTCCAAGACACCTTATTCCTTTCTGCACTATAATATCTTTGTGATCATTGGTAAATGGCGGACGTTATTAGCGGCGATAAGACACGCCTTCTAAAGCAACAGCATACCTATAATGTGATACATGTTTCAAATAGACTTGGCATTTACAAGACATGTTCTACTATTCGGAAATGTATTTATTGAAAATTAGATTTGTTGTTCTCTCATTTCTTTTAACATACGGATTTTCACCTTCGTTTTTCTTGGGCGTTGAAGGTAAGTGATAACATTTACAGAGGTCTAGATAAGAGGGGGGGGGGTGTAACAGCATTCTAAAATCCTTATTTTTAAACAAAACCATATATTGTGGGTACTCATTTGAATTGTCTCGTCGAGACGATTCAAATGAGTAACTACAACATAGCGTTTATGGCAGAATTTGTTAAATATTCAAAACTAAAATGCGAGTTACGCCTTCTACCTTTAGCTCGGCATTTAATCCTACAATATCAAATAGTAAGCCTAACCTGGCCGATTCAAAATTACATGATTTAATAGTAAAAGTTTCCGTAGGTGCTACGTTAATCAAACCCGAGCGAAGGTCTAACTCTGATCTTCTAGTAAATATTTAAATCGCGGCTGTCAATCAAAGCAACAATAGACCAATCAAATCATTCACTAAGGCCAGGAGTGAAATTTGAACTCAAACATTGGCCACCATTTATGTGAATCATATTTGTTGGTTTGGCGACTTAAACGTAGTAACTACAGCTTATTCAAGCTGTGATTACGACGTTAAGGTCGCCAACCAACCATTCATCTTTTTTTGTTACGTGCTACTGACAGTTTTGCAAAATAATACAGTTTAACATCAAAATGGATCTTCATGCCTGGGACCATTAACGGACCGACGGAGTCAGTTTGGGGGGGGGGGGGCAGCGATTTGTCAATTATCAATCTATATATTTTTATGATCATACCACACATGTATGATTGAATGATTAACCAAATGTTTTTGTCGTTCTATCGAATATTTGTTATCTTCTGTCGAAGAAATTCAGTAAACGAAGAAGGTCAGATATCACAGAAGGCAGTCTTCAAAGAAATGACAGATCGCTTGCCACGCTCAATGATTTGTTTGAATGGGGTTTAATGCCGCTTTCAACAATCTTTCAGTTATATCGCGGCGGCTGGAGCACCTAACAATTGATTCCTGGTATTTCTCACACCAGAACCGCAATTACATCCTTTTCTAGCCTCCAGGTGCTATTCCACATAGGTCTACGATTATCGACCCATTGGTGGGAGACAAATAGTCGGAAAGGATGAGTGCCGCCGTCGGGGATCGAACCCGGGACCTCTAGATTGACAGTCCGACGCGCTACCAACTGCGCTATGACGGCGGCTCCACGCCCAATGAGCTACGACCGGAAGTTTTACTTCGATATTGAACGGCCTTATTATGTAAAATGTATGGCAAGTTACACGTTAACAAAATGGAAAATGCTTTGTTTGTGACCTAAACGTCGCTTAACCCATTCCCGAGCAAGCCCTCCTTTTTACGCCTCTCAAGAAAAAAGCCTTGGAAAACATTGTGGACATAGAAGAAATTGCTTATTTCAAGCAATTTCTTCTATGTCCACAATATTTTCTACCCTATAGGAAAAAGAATTTTAGAATTTCAACAACCTAAACTTGTTGTCTACATCTTCTTTCAATTTGGACCTGTCTAAAATTTTCTTGTGTTGGAATGGATTAAAGGAAACTTCGGCTAATGTCAGAGTTCAAAGTTCACCTCTGGTTTAAATGAATGATTTATTGGTCGATTGATTCTTTGCTTAAAGCCGCGATCCATCATTTATCACAACAAAACATTTGATTGTTGAGTGCTTGATTGGGGCTTACCGCCACTTTTAACAGTATTTCAGTTTTATCGCGGCGGCTGGAGCACCTAACAATGGATTCCTGGTATTTCTCACACCAGTACTACCACTATATCCTTGCATAGCCTCTAGCTACTATCCCACTTTCGTTTACGATTATCAACCCATTGGTGGGAGACAAATGTCGGAAAGGATATTTGCCGCCGCCGGGGATTGAACCCATGACACCCCATGATCAAACATTAGGAGTCTGGTGCGCTACCGACTGTGCCATGACGGCGGCTGTTTTGAAAAGAAGCAAAAAAATAAAATTCTTGGTCCCCGCTCTGGAAAGAACTGCTATCAAAAAGCCAGTTCGCGCCGTGGTATGTGTGTGTTAACGGCCAACATAGTGCTGCCAAGGATTTATCTCATCGGATGAAAACGTTTATGTAGTTGCTGATTGTCTAAGGATCTCGCAACTTTAAATGCAGAAAACTAACTTTTTGCATGAGTACGGCAGTGGTGTCATCGACATCGTTATTATACTGCCATCCGACTAAAACACACATAGACACAGCGATAGACCATATAGGGTGTCATTATCATACTGAGCAAAAATAAAGACTTGTCACTTTTGAACTTTCTAATGTTCTTTATCCCCTGTAAAAAGAAAGGTCTAAACTAACTAATAGGAACCATCTTATCGTATAAATTTCTAAAACAGACAAACGATTGATATTACAAATATATATTCAAGACCCTGTTGTTATTTGGCACATATTGGCCTTAAGTCAGCGTACAAACTGACGATAAAGTGAAAAATCAAATTGAATTTTCGGCCTTGACACGAATGTTGAAATGCCACGATTTTCAAATGAACATGTCAAGAAGCTACTGGTAGGCTTTTCGCTGGTAATTATGTGACAGTTTTTGTCAGAGAAATGAATTGCTCACGACAAACAAAGATTGATTTGAATACTCGTGTACACCAAACCGGGCAAGTTTCTGTCCGGCCGAGGTCCGGAGCGGTAAGAGTCACATCACATCGCGATAATCGTGAAACACGACTGCGATATCTACGAAACAGATTTACATCAGTATTATCCACTGGTAGAACTTTTTTTATAGTAGGTAGGCAGCCCAACCTATAAGAAACCGTTTGAGAGCTGCAAGGACATATAATGGACCGATTCTTACACCTTATCACAGAAGCAATAGGTTGGCATGGGCAATATTGAGCCAAATTGCATCTATGGTTCAAGTAAAGGTAATGGAACTCGGTTGTCTTAACTGACGAATCGCGATTCACATCGCGGTTAGCTGATGGCCGAGTACCCATGTACCACAGGCCTAGAGAACTTAATGCCTGTAATGTCCTTAAGAGGTGGACAGATTTGAGATTCTTATGGTATGGGAATTTTTGTGTTTAAGAACATTCTCCCCTTGTTTTTGTCAAAGTCAATTTAACCGCTAACCAGCAGAATGATCAGATTGTGCAGTTCTTTAGGCACCCATTTTTGCAGAGACACTACCCGCGTTTTAAGTTCCAACATAATAATGCTAGGCCAAACACAGTATTTCTAAACCAATCATTTCTGATAAATACAAGTTTTGAGTATTTAGACCAGCCTCCACGTAGCCCCTATCTCAATCCATTGAGCATATCTTGAATGAGATAGGCCGCAAAGTCCGTCAGGAAGTCCATCCACCTCAGACGTTGTGGATCTTAAACGTGCTCTTATTGAACAATAGAGGCTTCTTCCTCAGGCGGTGTTCACAAATATTCTAAGATTCACTAGAAGGTGTTGTGTTGCTGTTAGACCTGTTTGAAGTGGACACAATCGATATTGAAAACATAAATATTATCTTTTGATCTTCATGGGAATCTTATCAATAGGGTACCATAACCTTTCTGACGTTAATCAATATAACACCTTAACGCTTCGGAATGTTTATACCCTTACGAATAGCCAGATGTTTAATGGTCTTAATGTACATAAAACCTTGCATAAAATCTAATATAAAATACTTGGTCTCAAAAAGTTAGAGTGTCAAGTTTTAATTTTTATTCAGTAAAGATTTTATGGGACCAATTTATAACAGAGCCTACATGTAACAACGAAAGATAAAAACAAAGCGGATAGTGCGAAATTCTTGAAGGAAAAGCTGCTATAGAAAGATAATGATTTGCATTTAAAAACATTTGAGCTGCATTTGAGTCTGTAAAAAACAGATTATGCGTTTTTATGCTCCCTGAATAGAGTGCATATAGGTCCCCTTTCGTCACTCTGCCAGTTCAGAGTTATTTCTCTACAGCGGTTTGGCAAGATTAAATGAAATATGGCACACTAGATTGGCCCCAGTCGTTTTGTATGAACCTTTGATGTATAATATTTCACCAATAATTATTTCTTTTGTCCAAGTTCATTTTTGTGACTAGTGCTGACACCCCAACATTGACACTCCCAATAAAATGATTTAAAAAACGCCTTAGACAATGTGCACTTCAAGTTTTATCCCCATTGAGTCATGCTATACAAAATGTAGGCTTACTGTCTAGTAAATTAATTAGCGAAATATTGCATGTTTACCAAACCTGTTTTAGTAGAAAAAAAGGTATTATTCTCTGTAGAATGTAGTATTATTTAGTATGCAATAGTTTACAAGAGATTGTTGCACTGATATGTTAATTGGGAACCAACTCGGTAAATGTTATAGATAGGATTGTATAAAATTACATAATAATGGACGTAAGTGTTGATAAGATGCCTTTTCCTGAATACGATTAAGAAGTTCACCTTGGTAGAACAGACATTGACAGTTTATAGGTTGATGACAGAACTTTAAAGTCGATCAAACTTAAGGACAAATCAAAGTCAGTACATATTTATTTCACGAGGGCCAGATAGGGTAGAAACAGTGTTTTAAGATTTGAAATTGATCCTTTTAGCTCACCTGAGCACTCGGTGCTCATGGTGATGTATTTTGATCATTCTCTGCCCAACGTGCGACGTGCGTCGTCTGTCGTCCGTCGTGTGTCTACAATTTTAAAACGACATCTCCTCCCAAACCGCTGGGCCAATTTCAACCAATTTTGGCAGAAATGTTCCATCAGTAGTGTCCTTTCCAAAACTGTAAGTTAAATTGAAATCAGTTGAAAACTCTGGTTGTCATGGCAACAAAACTCTTTTTTAATTATTTTTAAAAATTATCACCTCCTGACCCAGAAGCCGCAGAGCCTTGATGTTTGCATGAAACCTCTTTCAGAATTGCTTAGGTTATTACCCTCGGGTCCCCAGGGGTGGAGACCGAAGGCTAGGGGCTTATATAGAAATAAAGGATTTTTAAAACGACGAATCCTTCCAAACCACTAGGCCAATATCAATCAGGTTTGTAAGACATTTCCGTAGGTGGTGCCCTTTAAACTTTGCTTAAAGAATCGTACTCCGTTGAAAACTCTGGTTGCCATGGTAAAGAAACTGAAATTAAAAAAAAAACATCTTTAAAAATTATCGCCTACTGATCTAGAAGGCGTAGAGCCTTGACATTTCGCATGAAGCATCTGTACATCGACCCCTTTAAGACTAGGGTACCCAGGGGCGGAGCTCCAAGGGGGGGGGGGCTTAAAGAGAAATAAAGAAGACGTCTTACTAACCACTGGGCCTATTTCAGCAAGAGATTCAAAGTCTGTTGAAAGCTCTGGTTGCCATGACATCAAGATAAACAAGAGGTCCATGAGGGCCTGAGACACTCTACTGGGTTTCAAGTTTTTCGTAAAAGTTATCTGATATTTAAGGAAGTTGATTGCTTAAAGAAGAATACATTAAATGAAAATAACAAATTGAACTTTATCCCCTTTATCATTTTGAGCAACAATCCTTAAGGCCTTTTTTCCTTTGTTTCATGTTGGATCCACTCCATTTCCGAAAGGAAGTTTCCATCTCATCCTACAATCGTCTTGTGACATGTTCAATAGAATCTGATAATAATTATGGACTTTATCACGTAAACATTGTTGTTTTGAATGCAAATCAATAAGGCCCCTTTTACATATGCAAATGAGGTCATTCGATGTCGACAGCCGAATTCCGTGATATTTAAAATAAACCTGGAATTCCGCTGAAACTTTCTGATATAGCCACAAAAAGCAACTTTAAGCCTATTAGATTACCACCAAGACAACACCTGACTAAACTTAAAGTATTAAATGTTCGTTTGAGTGTATTTTTCGGCACTTTGTACTTTTTTCTTACCTAAGTTTCAGAAACATCGATACCTCCCTTTAAGAGAATCCGACAAAAACTGTGGACTGTATTGTATTAAGGGAGATATTTCAATCAAGTTGTCATAAAACCCATTTTTCTATGATACTTTATTGTTGGTGTAATCATTCTGTGAAAGTTTTAAGTGAATCTGATGAAATATTGGGACTTCGTTATGTTAACTAGAATAATAATACCAATAAAAAAATAAAATCATTTGGCCTCATTTTACATGATACTTGACGGACTGTACCCAATTCCGAGAAAAAGAGCCATCCTTATGATTGTACAATCATTCTGTGAATTTTGGAAGTGAATCCGGTGAGATCTAGGGACATCGTTGTGTTAACTAGAATATTCAAGTTTTTCATAACGCCCCTTTGCATGTGATACTTGCCGTATCCACTGTCAAATTCAACAATTGTATTGATGGTACATTCAATCTGTGTAATCTGTGGAATTCATTGTGTTAATGAGGATATTATAGTGAAATTTTCATATGGTCCCTTTTCCCGTGATATTTTGTAGAAAAAAACATGTTTCAAGAGGAACAATTCTGATAAAGGTACATTCATTCTGTAAAAGTTTAAAGAGAATCAATTACAACAGTGTACTGATTGTGTCCAAGAACTTTTTGTAATAAAATGTTCATAAAGCCCCCTTTCCCGTGAAACTTAACAAATCATAATAACCAATTTACAACGAAACAATCCTTATGATAGATAGTTTGACAAAAAATGATAAAATTTTCGTAAGGCCCCTTTTCTTGTGTCACTTAACAGATCAGACCCAACTTACAAAGGAACAATCCAAATGATAATACAATCATTCTATGACAGTTCGAAGAGAATCTGAAAAAGACTGAGGACATTCTTGTGTTAATGAGGATATGGTCATAATTTTTGATATAACCCCTTTTCCTGTGATACTAGACAGATCAGGCCTAATATCGAAAGAAACAATCCTAATGATGGTACAAACATTCTGTGAGAGTTTGAACAGAATCCGATGAAAAGTGTGGACTTTATGGTGGTACAGGTTTTCTTTTTTTTTTTTTTTTAGATAAAATTTCATAAGGCTCCTTTCTGTTCTACTTGACAGGTTAGGTCTAATGTCAACATCAACAACAGTAATTATTGTACAATCATTCTGTGAAAGTTTGAAGAAAATCAGGTGAAAGCTCTGGACTTAGTAACATGAACTTTTCATAAGGCCCCATTTCCCATGTTTCTTGACAGCTCAAAACCCCTTTAGAAACGTATGATTGCTATGACCTTACAATCATTCTGTGAAAGTTTCAACAAAATCTAATCAAAGCCGTGGGCTTCATTACGTTAATAGTTTTTTTTTTAATTAAATTTTCATAAGGCCCCTTTTCATATGTTTCTCGAAGGATCAGACCATATTTGAAAGGAACAAGCCTTATGATAGTAAAATAATTCTGTGAAAGTTGTTACTTGACGGATCAAACCCACTTCCGAAAGGAACGATTCATTTAATAGTATAATCATTCTGTAAATATTTGAAGAGAATTCGTTGAAACTGTGAACGCTAACGTGTTAAATAGGATTTTTAAAATAGAATTTCATAGGGCCCCCTTTTACCTGTTACTTGACGGATCATACTTTATTTCGATAGGAACAATTCTTATGATAGTACAATCATTCTGAGAAAGTTTGAAGAGAATTTGGTGAAACGTGTGGACACTAGAGTGATAACGAGAATTTTTTTTATTAAATCTTCATACGGCCCTTTCCCGTGTTTCATGACGGATCATACACAATTTCAAAAGGAACGATCCTTATGATAGTACAATCATTCTGAGAAAGGTTGAAGAATGTACGAAGAAAACTTTGGACTTTAGAGTGTAAACAGGGGTTTTTAATTAAATTTCCAAAAGGCCCCTTTTCCCGTGTTTCTCGACGGATCATACACATATTGGAAAGGAACCACCTTTATGATAGAACAATCATTCTGTGAAAGCTTGAAGGAAATCCGATGAAAACTGTGGACTCTAGAGTGTTAACACGGAAAAGTAAACGGACGGACGACGGATGGAGGGTGTTAATGAAGATTTTTCTATTTTTTTTTAATTACATATGAAAATTACATATGAATAAGGCCTCATTTTATTTTATTTTTTTTGTCGGATCTGACCCAATTTCGAAAGGAACGATCCTTATGATGGTACAATCATTCTGATAAAGTTTGAAGGGAAACCGATGAAAACAGTAGACTCTAGAGGGTTAACAAGGAAAAGTTAACGGACGGACTAAGGTCGGACGGATGGATGGGCGGTCGGACGCATGGACGACCAATAGAGCTAAAAACTATAAAAAAAAATCAACCTCCCCCGACCAAGAATCTTGATCATCAGTCCTAAAATTTCAAAACCCCGGGGTGATTTGACCTAAATAGAAATAAAGAAGGCAACTTTTCCGAAACTATTTGGCCAATTTTAACCAAAGGTGGCAGAAACATTCCTTCAGTTGCCTCCTTTTGGTAATTACTAAACGATTAGAAAACTGTTGATTGAAAGAATTTTTTTCTATGGCAACATAATTTAGTTTAATTTGTAAGGAGGTCTTCTTCAGAACGAGCTAGTATTAGGCTTTGAAGAAAAAGAACCTTATCTAAGGTGAGCGCCAGGGCCACTGGCCATCCGGTTATCCTATAATGTTTCCAAAGTTGTTGTTTTTACTTCAGCGCGTTAACTATGCGTTGGAATGGGTTAAACTACTGATACACATATGATGGTTTTCAAATAGCCACTCCAGGGCTGAAAAAATGTTGTCGCTTAAAGGCCTAGTTGAATGCTTCTTTATTTGACCCCCCCTGGAAATGAGACATACAATTAACCACCTGCTGAGAATTCAACGACCTTATCTGATAAGGAAGCTGTTTATACGGTGTACAAGGGAATGTTATCATGGTTAAGTGTGGCATATGTTTTGACAAATTTTGGCCATGGTCAACAACGGAATATACAAGATGATTAACCCCCAGGTGAGATTTACAGATAAGGCAAATAGCTTATCAGTAGGGGTCCAACATACACATTATTCCTTAAACTGGGTCTTTAAGACAAACTTCGATCATTGTCATTTTTTTACATATATGAGGGATCGGTAAATTATTACATAGTTTCCACTTAATTAAAAGGATGTATTGCCAGTACATTATGCACCCACCACTTGTTTGTAGCAGCTGAAGACTCGGAAAAGACTTAATTGTATAGTACTGGTGTGAAAAATACCAGGAATCCATGGTAAGGTGCTCTAACCGCCGGGATATGACTGAAATTATGATAAAAGTGACGTTAAACACCATTTGATAAGTCAATCAACTATGTTACGGAGGTCGGTCTGAGTACGCACTGTGAGTTTAGAGTGTCTGTATATTATGCCCCCATAATAATTAACACCATTTACGGAACCTCTTTGAACATACGTACAACTACTAGATTTGTGTCCGCTTGTCTATACATTTCAGCTGACATTCTGAATTCTAGAATTAGTAATCTCACAATTGGTACCAAATCTGCGGAACCGATCGGACTGTAGCCGTCTGAATGACCGGCGAATTACTCAATTTATACTTTATACAAGGCTTGAGCGCGATATTGCGTTACTTAACCATTGTCCTGCTGAATTTTAACCATCATTTAAACGATGACATTATTAGATTGATGTTGTGTTCCAAGATTTTTCTCATACAATAAGAAGAAGCTGGTTTATGTAGGCTAAGGTCAGACTACACGTCTGTGCAGGCTGATCTTAATCAATTCACCTGCCAAAGTTATTGTAAAAAAGGGGAATATACCGGGATTAGCATGACCAGGGTTATAAGGTGTAAACGCCGTGTAAAATAATTATTAATTCTCAAAACACGCCTTTTTTTCAAATTATACAGCTAGTTTGCGGAAACGAAGCTTAAAAGATGATAAATTGACCTTAATTTGGTTTTCTATACCCTGGTGAGATCCTACTTGATGTTCGAAATGTTGTACTACGCTTAGACGTTAAGACGTCAAAAAGAAATAATTGTTCGTCGAATCATATCTTCAGAAAAAACTTGTCGAGAGAAAAGCGAAAGGCAAAATCAACAGTCATTAATGACAATTGTATTACGTACACGTGCAGAATGGCTTAATAGGCATTTCAATCTGATAGACCCCTTCTTTCATCCTTTTTTGATAAAAATAGTGTTTTGTTGTTCTTCTTTCAGCAATCGACATGTGCAGTATAAACAATGGTGGGTGTTCCGATATATGTAACTACAGTAACGGATCTTACTTTTGTTCTTGTCGGGATGGTTACACAGTGGGAACTGACAAACGTATTTGCACAGGTGAAAGTTCATTGAATTAAACTGATTTTTGTATTTATACACAATCAATTTCGAATTTTAAAAGAGCCAATATTAAATATCAGCCAAAAAGTAAGTTGTATATTTTTTCATCATTCAGGATACCAATTGAATATTTTCAATCTATTTAATTATAATAGAATTCAACTGACCGATCTCTTGTCCATCCAACTTACTCTATTGGTCCGGCCCATTGACTCCGACCGGAGGTCCCACTTCGATTTTAACGGCGTTATTTATCAAAATTCGTGGCCAGTAGCATGTAACAAAAAAAAAAAAAAAAAAAAAAGAAGAAGAAGAATTGTTGGTTAGCGACCTAATCGTCGTAACTACAGCTTGAATTAGCTGCAGTTACGATATTTAAGACGCCAAACCAAAACAAACTTAAATCAAAAAGATTAACAAAAACTGGGGCCGACGTTGGAGTTCAAAATTCATTTCTTGTCTCAATAAATGATTTCATCGGGCGACTGGTTATTTGATTGACTGTCACGATCGGGCATTTGACGGATTGCTGGCATACCATTGGATCTCCAATTGGAAGTAAGACTTATTAGAAATTTACAGCGTATTTTACAAAGTTTATGAGAGAGAGAGAGAGAAAGAGAGAGAGATAGATAGATAGAGAGAGAGAGAGAGAGAGGGAGAGAGAGGGAGAGAGAGAGAGAGAGAGAGAGAGAAAGAGAGGGGAGAGAGAGAGAGAAAGAGAGAGAGAGAGAGAAAGAGTTATAGAGAGATAGATGACATATTAACAGATCTTACACTGAAACAAACAATTATTCCTTCTAAATATGTATATATATCAAATACCTAAATTGGAAGTCCTTTTGACAAACTGTGACTCGCCAGAGGCATAATACCCTCATAAAAGGTGCAAAATCTGTGGAAACCGGTAAAACAACACGGATTGGGCATGAATTTTTTGCTTCAAAAGATTTTCGAATGTAGCCTTGCCATTCTACTTGACTATCTGCACGTCATTGTAATATGCTATGTGTCTGATGGTTTTGGAACCATTTTTCAGATCTTGACGAATGTTCCACAGATCGGGGCGGCTGTGATCATATTTGTATGAATACATTTGGTAGTTATACCTGCACTTGCTATGCCGGCCACGATCTTATAGGGGGAAAATGTAAAGGTAATATTCTCTCATTCAGGTGAGGCGATGGATTTGATAAGCAATAACCAATAGCTAACGCAACACACTATGGTGTACTATTTATAGTGAGTGGCCAAAAGTCAATTTTTTCTATACAGTTATAGACAAAATTGACCTTTGATCACTCTTATAACATTGGCATATCTATTATCGGGTAAACAAACTACAACATAATACATCTCTGTGAAGAGTCTTTCTTCAATTTTCTAACTCTTGTTTTTGCATTTCTACATGTAAAGAAATGGTTTGAAACGTATTCACTTTTGTTCTGGATAAAAGGAAAAAGTCACCAAAGTATGATATTACTTTGACATTTAAGGGGGGGAATTTTCGTTTGAATAACCCCTTCTTAAAATTAACAATAACGAGTCATATTGTGTGGAATGTTGAATTTGGTAGAAAAGTTTGAAGGAATTGACGTTTTCTTAGCTGAAAAATGAAAAATCAAAAATTGAATTAAATGATGTTTGCGAAGCACAGAAGTTTTAAAAGTCAGTTCTTTTAAGCTCTTTAAACTCGAAACACTCGGAAAACGTAAGAAGAGCCCGTAATTGACCAATCGCTGGCCCCGCTAAATTATTCCTTTGGTCAAGCTCATGGCTCCGACAGGGAATCCCGCTTTGATTTTAAACGGCGTTTTTTGCACAATTTATGGCCAGTAGTATGTAACAAAAAAGAGGAATGGTTGGTTGGCGACCTGAACGTCGTAAGTTCAGCTTGATCAAGCTGAAGTTACGACGTTTAAGTCGCCAAACCAAAAAAGAAGGTTAAGGAAAATGGCAGCAAAAGTTTCAAAACTCAATTTTGGTCTCAATGAAAGATTTCATTGGTCGAATTATTTTATTCATAACCGCGATTGGTCACTTGACAGATCGCTTGCAAAAATGTTTCACATAAATGGCGGCCAATGTTGGAGTTAAAATCTCAATTGTGGATTGAATGAATAATTTGATTGGTCGATAAATTCCTTGATTGACAGCCGCAATTGGTCATTGTCCCCCTAGGAAAGTGTGACATTAGCTTCATTATAACTCAACATATATGAGCAAATTTTTGGTGAAACTTGAACTCTAGGTAAGGTTTCGATTGCTTTTTGGAAGGCAGTGAATATAGCAACTCAAATATCTCCAAACACGAACAGAATATGGTTGTAATTTTAGTTTGATCTGGTCTTGAAACACGAAAGGTATCTTGCAAAGTCTGACGCTTAATGTACACGTGTCTACCTATTCTTTCTGATTAGACCCTTTACCCATTACCAGACAGCAAAATCTTAGACTGGTCCAAACTAAAATGAGTTTAAGACAACAATTTAGGATTTATGAAATTTATTTTTTTTTCAAACTTTGTGGGTTGAAAACATTGCGGATAATGAAGAAATTGCTGTGTTCAAGCAATTTCTTCATTTTCAGTAATGTTTTCCCAGTTGTTTTCTTGAGAGTCGCCGAAATGCGTTATTATGAGTGAATGGGTTTAAAATATCACATTGTTAAAGTTAAACAGAAAAAGATTTGTCTAATTCCAGATCTCGATGAATGCCAAACCAACAATGGCGGGTGTTCTGATGGATGTATAAATTATGATGGTAGTTATAGGTGTACCTGTAGCTCTGGTTATTTCCTGGAGGATGACATGTCTACTTGTCAAGGTAATTCATCGATCGAATGGGATTTAACGCCACTTTCAACAATAGTCAGTCATATCGCGGCGGTTCGAGCAATAAACAATGGATTTCTTGTATTTCTCACACAAGTACTACCATTACATCCTTTCCTAGGTTGAATGGGACTTAGACGTTATTTTGGTAGGTGCTGTACTAGTTTGACTGGAACGGTAGGAACGTTTGTCCCAAGCTAAATTTTAAGACCTTTTACTCTACCTACGGGAGAGGAGCTATATATTAAACCATTTCCACACATTGACGCTTTTTGACGTCCCTCTAGAAAAGCGATAGGGAAATTTTTCAGCAAAGTTAAAATATCTAAAATTTGATAAATTTTGAATTGTCGTCTGCATCTCCTTTCAATTTAGACCTAAAATGTTGTTATCTGGTTAGGTTATGGGTTTAGCCTCACTTTGTTTCTAATCCATTTTATGGAAAAAAATTGTGGCAAATCCAATATGATAAAATGAATTGGTAACACTCAATATGGTGGGCATTTTAGGAACAATTTTAAGGAACTGGTGTTCAATGTCGTCATAAAATGTGTTGAAAAGCATAGTCCTTCGTGTGAATGATTAGTGAAATCAGTTTTTAACAACATTATGAATAAACCCTTTTTCCGCGTATTCCAATTGATCTATCGCTGGGCCCGCCAAATTACTCCGCTAGCCCCGCACACTTACTTGGACAGGAAGTTCTACTTTGATTTTAAATCGGCGTTGCTTTGCAACATTTATGGTCAGTAGCATGTAATAAAAAGTAAAATGGTCGGTTGGCTATCCAAACGTTGTAACTATAGCTTGAATAAGCTGTAGTTACGACGTTTAAGTCGCAAAACAATAAAAGTACATTGCAAAAATCGATCAATTTTGGAGTTCAAATTTCATTTCCGGTCAAAATGAATGATTTTACAGGTCATATTTTTTTTCTGACATGATTGGACCATTGACGGATCACCGGTCTCGATCAATGACCTCCGTTTTGACAGAACGGCTAAGATTATAAACGACAATTTTTGTATTTTTTTACCAGGGGTATAAGATAAAAGGCAAACTACCAGTTGGTGACCTAAACGTCATAACTACAGCTTTACTAGGCTGTAGTTATGACGTTTAAGTCACCAAACTAACAGAAATCCTTTAGATAAATGTCGGAGCTAAATTTTTTTTCGTGTTTGCATAAGGATTTGATTGGTCATCTTAGGTCTGTATGATTACTACGTTCTACCAATTACCACCCGCGATCCACGTTTAAGCCCTTTATGTCAATGTAAATCCTAAAGAAATGCTGATTTATTTTTTGTTTGTTTTTTTTTTTGTTTCATGGAAGTATGAACCGAAAAACTAATCACACTGTATGAATATCCGAAGCTTATTCATACATAAGTGTGATTAGTTTTTTTCGGATTATACTTCCGTGAAAACAAAACAAAACAAAAACAAAAAAATAGTTTCCTTATTTCTTACAATTCAATAACATCGAGCGAAAAAAAAAAGCACAAACTTTATAAAATTTGATACTCTTTGTATGGAACTATTTTGTGCGGAAGCATACAAAATGGCTAGGATGCTCAAAATTCTTTTGATGGGATATGAATATTTTTTCGACCAATCAGAACGCTCATTTTTGATAGACGAAACTAAAAAATGAAATTGTAAAGTTTAACGTTGGCCTTAGTACCATATAATGACCAATGAATTATGCAGAGAAATCTTAAAACTTCATTTGTACTAAAACTAATTTTCTACCAACAATTCCCATTCTTTTCCCTTTTAGATGTTGATGAGTGCAGCATATACAATGGCGGCTGCTCCGATATATGTACTAACACCAACGGATCCTATGTATGCTCATGTAATAGGGGTTATAGGCTTCGTGATGATCTGCGTCTATGCCAAGGTAAACATTCCACAGAGGACACGGAGGCTTTTGTTTGATTTAATCGACAGATGAAAATATCATTTTTTTTTCTACTTTCAATTTTTGAATGGAAAAAAAGACAGAATACACCAACATGTCAAATCATTTATAATTATACTTGATCAGACAGTATCTTGTTTACGCTTTATATACTGCGATTGCGATTACAAGTTAACAACTTTTTTTGCCGAATACGACGAGAAACTAGTAAGCCTTTAACATAATCATATAACAATAATTTAGTTGTCATTGATATTCTCAAATATTTGCTTAAGCCATTCCACACAGTGACGCTTTTTGACGCCCCAAAATCAACATAATTTGGAAAAAAAAAAACTGTATAAAATGAAGAAATTGCTTGTAACAAGTAACTTCTTCATTTCACACAATGTTTTCTACCCAGAAATTTGAAAACATCTAGAATTTCATAACCTTTCAATTGTCGTCTGCAATTCCCTTCAGTTTGGACTAGTCTAAAATTCTCTTACGAAATAAAGAGGATAATAAAAAGAATATTATCTATTTTTATTGAGGTATGAACCTGAAAAATAATCTCGCTGTGTGAATTCACGAAGTTTATTCATACATGATTTTAATTAGGTTTTTAAGTTCATACCTCAATGAAAATAAAAAAATATAATTTTCCTTCCTTATGTTGTAATGCCATCAAGCAAATCAAAGCATATATTTCACGAGTTTTGGTTAAAATCTTATCGCTATTCTTTTTGCGCAAGCACACAAAAATGTTGCGTGCTCAAAAATTGTGTTCATAAAAAAAAATATATAAATAAAAAAATGAATAAAATAATAATAACAATAATAATGCAGCCAACCTTAACACGTAATTTTTGAGAGACGAAAGTTAATATTAAATTAGTGATATTTTTTTTTTAGACATAGACGAATGTGAGACAGAGAATGGGGGTTGTTCACAAACATGTAATAACAGTGATGGCACCTATTTCTGTACGTGTTTGGCGGGCTACTCATTGCTTGGTGATAATCGGTCATGTGAAGGTAAAGAAAATATTGTATTTTAGATAATATGCGTATAAAGTGTCTTCGGTATAATTAAAATGTAATATATAGAATTTGGTGGAACGCGTTTGTCTCTTTAAAATGAGAGAACCTCACGCTAATGCTATGTTCATTTAATCCTTTTCTGTTTTTCAAAATTATAGACCTGTCCAAATTAAAAGATATTGCAGACGACAATTCAAAGTTGAATTTGTAAAATAACCAAGCTTTAGGGTAGGAAGTATTGTGGAAAAAGAAAAAGAATGCTTGTTACAAGCAATTCCTTCTTTTTTTACAATGTTTTATCAAAAAAAAAAAAAAAAAAAAAAATAAGATCACAGGGACATGAAAACTAGGAATTGAATAAGAAAGGGTTAAACCATTCCCACATAATCACGGCACCTCTCTCAAGATCAAAGCTCCGAAAAGCATTTTTAGAATTGAAAGCATTGTTCATTTTAATCAATTTCTTCATTGTCCACTATGTTTTCCGTAAAAAAGACAAATGTTTCTTCTTTAAATCCAATCAGCTAAAAACTGCCGTCTGTAGCTTCTTTCAATTTGGAATAGTCTACAATTTTGTCATCTGGCAGTGGGTTGAGAATATGGTGATTACAACCTAGATGTATTCAACCCATCTGATAATGTCACACGATGTAATGGAAAACAGTTGTTTTCAGGTTGTCTAGCTATTTTTTTCAGTTTTTTAGCTAGCAAAGCGTCAGCTTTGATAGCTTAAGTTAACAGACAAAATATTGAGGTCTTCTCAAAGTTCAACGAGTGCAAACTGTCACTGGAGGCTTAACCACTAAATCCATTGAATGTCTACGCCATAAAAAAATAGTTCTTGCATATTCATATATTGAAAACTCTATTTAAATTGTAGAGCTCTCTCTAGAGACATGCTATTTAACCCATTCCCACTCAATTCCGCCTTTAAGCATCTCAAGAAAAAAGCTTTGGAAAACATTGTGGATAATGAAGAAATTGCTTGTAACAAGCAATTTCTTCATTGTCCACAACGTTTTCTACCCAAAAAAGGAAAAGGTTCTCTAAATTCAACCATGCTTTGCTAGCTTACAGTACTTTCAGTACTTTGATTTTAAACTATTCTTATCAATAATTCCGACGAAATTCGTCTATATCTCCATCATGAAAATCAGCGTGCTTTAGAAAATGGAAAATTATATAGGAATACAAATTGGGCTTACCATATCAAATGTATCGTAAATAAAATTCAAATCAAACAACGCCATTTATGTGATTCTAGTAGGTATAATCATTGCCGTTGGCTGAGCGAAATGTCGTAAATACAGCTTGAGTGTCTTTTTACGCGAAATATATGAGACAAGGAATGAATGAATGAATGGTTTTAACATGACATTATATTGCAAGTCGATTGATCCTTACCCATTTAATCCTTGTCATGCTTAACTAAAATCCTATACACAGTTGCTTTAAAGTCAAAGGACAGGTAGCACTGGAAGGCCTTAATGAGGGTCAATACTCCTTTTAAACATTGATTATTTAAAACAGCTAAAATGAACTTAAAGGGGACAAATAGGCGATGTAGTCAAGGATCAGGCTGTACTTATGTGCAGGCTGATCTTTGACTATACCTCCTGGTAAACAAGGAATATTTTTGGCTCAGCATGACATGGGTTAAAGTTGGCGTGGAATACCGAATTTATTAAACGAGTCTTTTATGAACAGATAAAAACGAGGTTATCCAAAATTTGTATCTATTTTAGCTAACGAGTATTAGCTAACGAGTATTATATATTATATGTTATATGACGTACATTTTTGTGATAAATTGAAACAATCCTAAACGTTGTCGGTATAAGACATGCCGCGAGAAAAAACGAGGACGTTTGCAAAATTAAGTCAAAATACACAATATGTGCTGTCTGTACGTCCTTCCAAAGCGATTCCTTCACAATCGCTTCGGCATACTGATGGAATTTCAAATATGAACTCCATCTTGTCTGTAATGACTTAATTAGTTTATAACATGACATTATATTGTTAGTCCATTTTTCCTCAGCAGAAGAAAACGGTAGATGTTTAGATGTATGTAACAATACAGATGGAAGTTTCTATAGCTCCTGTTTCCAGGGATTTGCTCTGGCCGAAAAGGCATTATCATATGCTCAAGTTAATTTACAAATTAGTTTTTACACTAGTGTAATATCACCCGTATAATATTCAAATGGCCGGAGTCATAGGTCATATAACAAAGAAGATATAACTGATGTTTGGATTCTGATTTTCCTAATTGCTTTTTTAAATCTCGTTACAGATATGAATGAATGCGCTGTGGAAAATGGTGGATGTTCAGATGTATGTAACAATACAGATGGAAGTTTCTATTGCTCCTGTCTCCAGGGATTTGCTCTGGATGATAATCGGCGAAACTGCGTAGGTTTGTATGTTACGTAGAGTCAGACATGAAACAAAACTTATGAATTTTAAAACATTAACAGACAACAAAATTTTAGACTGGTCAAAATTCAAAGAAGTTGCTGGATATTTTATCACTTATGATAACGATAAAAAATATTTGTAGGAGATAACGAAATTCTTCCAACAAATCTGCGTTTTATTGAATGCCTTGATTGACAGAAGCTATGCGAAGACAAGATGGAGTTCATATTGGAAATTTCATCAGTATGTCGAAGCGATTGTGAATGAATCGCTTTGGACGGACGTACACAGAAGAAGTTTTTGTCATACGATTAACAAATCAAATAAATTTCATGTCATTTGTTTTTTTCTTCTTTTCTTTTAAGTACTTGTATCCTACTACTGTATTTAGTGTAAGTAATATGGAATGGAAATAGGAATAACCGAGGACGGTCGCACTAGATTCTTACTCTTATTTAGGGCATATACAGTTTTTTTGACATTTACTTTCGTTTAACCCATTCCAACACAAGAAAATTTTAGACTGGTCCAAATTCAAAGAAGCTGCAGACAACAATTTCAGAAAACATTGATAGAAAACATTGTGGATAATGAAGAAATTGCTTGTTACAAGCAATTTCTTCATTGTCCACAATGTTTTCCAAAGCTTTTTTCTTGTGGAGCGTAAAAAGGAGGGATTGAGTTGGAATGGGTTAATGAGAATCATTCAATGAAAATGCATTAACAAGGACAACTTAATGCCAATGTACTAGAAATCAAATTAAGTTGTGTGGCCTTTCCGAACTTCAAGTCCTATAAGAATGCATGCTTTTTTTTTCAGAAAGCATATAAGCATTTATAACCGACTGAATAAAATAACACCACTTTTAACGTTATTTCAGCCATATTTAGCATTGCAGGGAATCATGTGACCGACATTGAAATTTAACACGAAAAAAATGGCGTCATTTTTACCGCTTCATCGGCAAATTTCAAACTTCAACAAGCTATGTATTCAAGCCAAGTAGTTTTTCAGCCAAGCCACCTATTCCATCATTTGCACTACTATCTAAGGTTTCCACTGAAACCAAACTTTTTGCTTTCTTGTCCCCGCATATAAAGAACACTTCGTTAATATTTTGGGTGTTAAGCGCGCCGCATTATATTTAGGGCTATATTTATCAGCCTAAGAACTATTAGTTCTTATGGTATATTTCTGGATTCATTTTTATCGATATCTATTCATTCCAGCCCATTTAAAGGAAGGTATCGATGTTTCTGAAACCTAGATAAGAAAAAATTGTCAAGCGCCAAAACATACGCTAAAACGGACGCATAACACTTAAATTTGAGTCAGATATTGTCTTCGCGGTAATCTTATAGGCTTAAAGTGGCCTTTTTTTGGTTATTTGGGAAAGGTTCAGGTTATTTTTAGATATCACGGAAATTGGTTGACAACACCACATGTCATCATTTGCATATGACCCAAAGTCAACGGAAGGTAACTAATTGACCAGCGAAACAACCAATGACCTAAATTATGTCACATCAAATGGTTAGCGCAAAACAATGGTAAGTGTCTATATTCGTATTAATACTTTTGACAGTTTTCGAACTGATCTCTACAGAATTGAAGATCGGCTAGAGAACATAACTTCCGATGACGTGTTGATGACGTAACGATGACGTTGTTTGAGCAAATTCAAGCTGAATACGGGATTCCAACGGTTTTACGCACCGCTTGAATGACCCAATATTCTTCGCAACTGTCTCGGCTAAATCTAAAAATGGATTAACAGCCTACGTATGCTATAAGGGAAATACCGTTGACTAACCAGATAAACGACCTCTGGTTTAAGCAAAATTACTTTTCAGAATATTGTATTAAAGTAGTTTACAAGAGGGAATAAGAATAATCAAAATCTGTGACATGAAAAAAACATCGATACTTACCTTTAAAACGCCCAAGATATCTTGGTTGAGCGTATTCACAAAAATAATGTTAAGCATACGTGGTATAATTTTTTATTCTGGGAAACCGTTTCGCCTTCAGAGTTCACATTGTTAATTTATTAGCTATTAGTTATAGTTCATTTCTGTAATCTACGCGACGTAACCTAAGCGAAGACAGTTCCTGTGAATTGGCAGAAAATGAACTATGATCGTTTTATTGACCGACCTAATGTACATTGTGTATTATTTATTGTTCAATTCTGATAACATACGCGATGTAACCCAAACGAAGCACAAGGATATTTCCTGTGAATTGTCGGAACATGAAATATAATTGTTTTACTGATCGACCTTATTCTTATCGAATGACCCTGTATCCTTTAAGATTGTGTCAAACGTTCTTCAATCAAAGCGAATACCCGATCCGATCCGATTCGTCACGTTAAAAAGAATCATGTTATATAACGAAACTGGCCAGATCGTATTAGCATTACACGAATCGATAGCAGCTTGAGGCTAGGAAAGGATGTAATGGAAGTACTGGTGCGAGATATACCAGGTATCCATTGTTTGGTGCTCCAGTCGCCACGATATGACTTAAAGATTGTTAAAAGTGGCGCTAAATCCCATTAAAAAATCAAATTTTGGAAATGATATGCCGAGCGTCAACCAAATGACCCCATGGTTCGCTGTAGAACACACGGGCGTTTTTTAAGACACTTACTTTCAGGCAGATTTAATAACCAGTTATTTTCTCAAGACTGAAAACTGTGTTTAATTTTAGAAAAAAAGAAATAATGATAATAATGATAATGAGAACAAGATGTATTTGTGAAACACAATGCCCCCCTGGAGGAGATACATATTATGGAGATGAATCATCATGGAAATATGAGCATTGAATCTTGATTAGGCTGGTAGTAATTAGCAATGATAAGTTTTTTAGTTAAGTTTTGCAGACAGATAAACCGACAGACTCAATGACGGACAGACATACGGGCAGACGGACAACGGTAAAACAATATGCCCCCGATCTTTCGATGCGGGGGCATAATAAAAATAAAATTGGTTTGAAAAAAATATACTAAAGGAAAAGCAAGTTTTCATTTTCTCTCAAAAATATCAAATGATGTATTTCTTCAGTTCGTAAAAATGGGGGATCGTGTGGAGATGGGTTAATATAGGCAGTCCCCTTTTGTATAACGTGTTGCATACGCACAAGAACGATTTCTGATGAAATGGTTTGTTTCAACCTTTCATATGTTGATTAAATTACAGACTAATTATTATAGATAACTATCAATCGGAATAACTAATTCTGCCTATATTCGCAAATCAAATCTCTTATTTCATGATGCTATTTTAAGCAAGGATCATTCATCATGAATCATAGAAAAAATAACTCACCATGATATTAAACAATTACCACGTAATAGGCCTAACTCGTTTTCTGAAAAAGAGGGAAACAATGTGAAAAATGAAGAAATTGTTTGACACAAGCAATTTCTTTATTTTACACAATGTTTTCTACCAAGTCATTTGAAAAAAAAATCTAGTATTTCATAAACTTTAAATTGTCGTCAACTTCTTTCGATCCGGAGCAGTCGTCTGGTATTGACTTAACCCATTCCCACACAGTGACGCTTTTGGACGCCCATTCAGAAAAACAATTGGGAAAACAGTGTGTATAATGAAAGAATGGCTAATAACAAGCAATTTCTTCATTTTACACAATGTTTTCTACCCCACAAGTTGAAAAAGTCTAAAATTTCATAGGTTTTAAATTTTCATCTGCAACTCCTTTCAATTTGGACCAGCCTAAAATTTTGTAATCTTTTAATGGGTTAGAATCAAAGAAAATATTTATCGTCAGCATAATACTTTGAATAGATGTACGTCTTGTCGAAAATACATTTGATCAAAATGTATCGAAGGGTTATTTTTAAACTCGAAAAAATGGGAAAAATCACGTGATCTATACCGGAATGACAAATAGACATTACTTGCTCGTGTCATTTAGAATGATTATCACATGGAACGGTTATTTCCGTGTGCAATTACCCGGACTTAACACCAGAAGTTTAGCTCTATACGATTTTATGGCGGATGTTTGCCTCAAATAGATGCATTACGCCCGTAGTTCGATATCCTTTTGCATGATTAGTGCCATACAGTTGTAATGAGAGCAATAAATGGGCACTTTTGGTGATTTGCATAATTTTCTTCTATTTCAGGATCAAAGGCTTTCATGAAAGCATAATGAAGTTAACGTAATAATGTTTTATCGCTGGGGTACCAAAATCTTGTACATACTGCTTGAAAAGCGTCGCCAACTGAAGCATCAATGGCTTGTTTACTAACTTCCCCTTTAACCCATTCCCACACAACAAGAATTTAGACTGGTCCACATTGAAAGCAGCTGCAGACGACAAATTCAAGTTGATGAAATTTTTCATTCTTTCGTCTTTTTGGATAGAAAACATTGTGGATAATGAAGAAATTGCTTGTAATAAGAAAATTTCTTCATTTTCCACCATGTTTTCCGAAGCTTTTTCCTTGAGGGGCGTAAAAAGGAGGGCTTGTGTGGGAATGGGTTAAGAGAAAACCACGATCCGTTGATTAAAGGCACAGTTGAATTTTGTTGTGTCGAAATCGCTTATCTCGAATAACTGCTTTTGCAGAATTTTTACCAAGTTAACATCTTTAACTTTTATATACAGGTATAGGGATGATATTGAATTAGAATGAACGCACTCTGAAAAAAGCCCCAAAAACAACAAACAAAACAACAACAAATAGACAAAAAATGAAACTTTATTTAGAATTTCTTTTAGACAAGCTGACCATAACTGAGTTTTTGATAAAAATCGCCGATGAACAAGCCTCGTAGATCAGGTTGAGCTCAGCTTGTCTCCAAGCAATTTCTCCTTTTCCCACAATTTTTCCTACCACATAGCAAGTTTAACTTCAAATTGCATCGAAATTTCAATATCGTCTGTAGCCTCTTTCAATTTGAACCAGTCTAAAAAATAACACACACACCCAACCCCAGCCCAGGGAATTTCCATTCTATACAAATTAATCCAGCACAATAACGGCATTTAACCTATTCCAACACTTAGCAATTTTAGACCAAATTGAAGGAAGTTGTACCCAACTTTTTGGGTAGCAAGAAATTGCTTGTGTGAAATTATGTCCTATTTAGAGGCGGCTATTGTGTGGCAACGGGTAAAACTTAACAATGTTTCTGGATTGAAATATGTTGAAGGAAAAACAATTTCAAAATTTCGAAATTTGAATAAAATGTATTTGTTGACAGTTAACAAATTGCTTTCCCAGTTTATTATTTTCTGATGATTTTCTTGAAAAAGTTTAATTGTTTTGTTAATAATAAGCGAATTCTTGTCGATAGAAGCGATACAGACGCTCTAGTAACATTTACGTGTACGAGTTACATTGGGAATTTCCGACCGAGTCCAATCAATGATTGGTACCATTTCATTTTCAACATTGTGACTTATTCTTTTACAGTTTCTGCTCTTTTATAAATGTACCGATGTTTTTAACTTTGATCTTCAGTTTTATGAAAGGTCACAAGCGAGTTCCTGCAATTTATACCAGAATCGAATTTTAAGATTAAAAAAATCACTGTCGAATAATTTAAATTTTAGTTTCGTCTATTTATTATGTTCTCTTCATCTCATAAGTATTCAATAACCATTTGAATAGCACATACATTTTCATGCCGGATTAGAACTCGATTGTTATTTATTGAATGGGGTTTAACGATACTTTACCGGTATTTCAGTCATACCACAGCCGCTGGAGAAGCTTACAATGGATTCCTCATATTTCACACCAATACTACCATTACAACAATCCCTAGCCTCAAGCTGCTATCCCCCTTAATTTTACGATTATCCACACATTGGTTAGAGACAAATGTTGGAAAGGATATCTGCCACCGCCGGGGATCAAACCTATGACACCCCATGAAGTCAACAGAAATGAATACTAACTGGATAATAATCAAGGGATCTCTGGCCCCGTCTACTTACTCCAATGGCTAGGCAAACTGATTCAATCAGGAAGTTCCGCTACGTTATGAAATAATATAAACTTATTTTGCGAAGTTTTTGATGTTACAAAGAATTAAAACTTGGTTGTCGACCTAACGTCGTAACTTCAGCTGGATTAAGCAATCGGTAATTTAGATTCCATAGCTAAGTTAGGACAAAAAGGAAATATATATTCCCTCAAGCATTAAGAATACATATTAGCAAAGTATTTTCCAAATATATGAACATAATCTTACTGTAAAAAGGTCAAAGCAATATGATACTTATCAATTATTTTCAGTTACCTCATGTAGTTAATACCAAACGATTATTTTTCAATGACAAAATCATGCTGTTGACATTTTCACGTCAGCTACAGTAGAACTGCACACACTGTATGTAGCTGTCAGTATAATCTTAAATGACACTCACATGTCGGAATACAAAATACCTTGATGAACCCAAGTGTTAAAAGCTGTTTAGAAAATAAATCAGATTATCGAGGTTCCTAGGTGAAATACATGTATCAATCGATGATTTAAATGATAAAACATTGAAATCATCAAAATCTAAACTCACTGTTTGGGTGGATTTTGCCCTGCTTTCGTTCTATGCACGCTCCTGAACGCGGGACAAAAAACACTGTTGACGTAATCAGGTTACTATTTCTCTCCATCCCCTCTTTAAGATAATACTTTTCTCTTTTTGCATTAAAGAAATAAATTTTTGTTTGTTGGTATTTTGTGTGTAAGACCGATTTATCATCAACTAAATCTCACTAAACCGTTTTTCACTGAAACAAACAACTATCCTCTTCATATTTACGCAAAGTCAGATGTGGCATCATTTAGTACAGTATTGGTTATAGCAGTTTATTATACTTCTAGCAGTGAAATCTTGGAATTTCCCTGTTTAATATTTTTATATCATCGCTAGTGATGATATTGATTTTCACATCGAAAATCAGGAATTACCTTTTTTTCTAAATGGCGGCGTGACCCTAGTTTATATTCACAGCGAAGATTGTTATTTTACACCTAAATCAAAATAAGCTCTTGACTTAATCCTTAATCAGATAGAAAAAGACGAAACCACAATAAATGTTTAAAACATAAGCAACATATTTTTATTTTTTGAAATAATGATGAAAGATGCAGGGAGAGCGACTTGTTGTTACCCATTCCAATACAATGACGCTTTTAAACGCCCCCTAAATGTTAAACTTTGGAAATATTATGGAAAATGAGGAAATTGATAGTTACAAGCAATTTCTTGATTATCCACAATGTTTTCTGTATAAAAAAATCCATCAACTTGAAATTGTTGTCTGCAGCTTCTTTCAATTTATACCGGTCTAAAATGTTGCTGTGTGGGAACTGGTTAAACTATAACGAAGCTGACTGTCCGTTATCACTGACTGAGTCAAACAATTGCATCATCTATCGTAGTAACCTTCGAACATGTGCCAAGGCTGATGATATTGCAGTTTTGTAAGGTCAAGAATGGAGACTAAGTGATCACAGACTGCCTTTCCTATGATTCTGTCAATGTGAAAGTCTTGAATGGCCAATCAATGTACGAATTTTCCCGGTTCCCTTAGATCGACTTTAAGATTATCGAGCCCTTAGATACAGTATAAGTTTCGTCCAAATTGTTTTCTTTCCTAACAATACAAATCTCTATATGTCTTAAAATACGTTTTTTCATCATGAAGCTCTTTTTGTAACCTCGTCCACTTTGACGAGGTGGCGAAGATGGCGAACAGAAATAATTGAAAACAAAAGTCGTTGATATTATTGCACAAGGACCGAAGAAGATGAATATTATAGAACTGAACTAGTAAGGATTGAAAAATAGAGATGTTTCGAGAAAAAAAAAAAAAAGATAAAATAACTAACTGGTTACTTTTTTTCACACCAATGCTTCGAACTCGTTTTTGAATACCGAACAAATTATTCTCGTGGGATTTTTCATATAAAAAATAGCCAGTTGATTACGCTTTATTTCTAAACGTTCACTCATATGCATTGTTATGCGTTAGAAATACTCGTCATTCGGACTTGCCTTTCAACGCCTAACAAAAAGCATTCTCACGAGAGCATTTTCATATCAAAAGTAATCATTTAATTATTCTCTTATTCTTATTTTACAGATATTGACGAGTGCCTCAACAAAAATGGTGGATGCTCTCAAATCTGCAAAAACAACGATGGAAGCTTTGAATGTTCCTGTCTCCATGGGTATACTTTGAATGAAGATAAACTCTCTTGTTCAGGTATGGCAAACTTTAGACAGGTCCAAATTCGAAGAATTTGCTAACAACAATTCAACTCGGTGAAATTTTTAAAACTCGTGTCTTTCCATGTAGGAAAAATGTGGGAAATTAAGAAATTGCATTTCTTCATTATTCACAATGTTTTCTTTCCAAGGCTTTTTAAGGGGCGTCATAAAACTGGCAGTATTTTTGAAATAGGTTAAGCCAGGTTCGTCAGACATTACTCTTTTAACTATTGTTTGCGAATTGATCAATCGCGGCTGTAAGTCAAATAACCAGTCGACCAATGAAATCATTGATAGAGACCAGAAATGAGTTTTGATTTCCGACATTGGCGGCCATTCTTGTTAGCCTTTAACTAAAGCTTATTCAAGGTCGCCAAACAACAATACTTCTTTTTTGTTACATGCAACTAGCCATGGATTTTCCAAAATAACGCTCTTTAAAATCGAAGCGGGACTTCCTGTAGGAGTCAATGGACGGGGCAAACGAAGTTAGTGGGTGGGGCCAGAGATTGGTCCATTGATGGATCCCTCGAATCGTTCAAATGATCTCCTACATAGCAGGTTAACTCAGGTAGTAACCCTTGTCATGCTGAACCCGGACTATTCCGGTTTTTTGCAAGAGGTGTAGACTAAGATCAGACCGCACTTATGTGCAGGCTGATCTTAGTCTATACCTCCTGCTTGTCCTTATCCTGCCAGATTTGTTTATGAAGATAATTTCTAAAAAAGATATTGATTTTTGAACAACAAGTTCTTCAGTGCTTTCAGTATTTGGATTTGACGGCAGTTCAGTAAGATAATTTATACAGCATGACAAGGGTTAATACTTTATAAAATATATGGCAAGAGACGGCATATCGTTGGTTAGTGACCTAAGCATTGTAACTTGAATAATCGATAGATAGACGTTTACGTAAGTGGGCTAGCAGCTGGAGGCTAGGAAATGGTATAATGGTAGTACCGGTGAAGGATATACCAGGAATGAAATGTTAGTTGCTCTAGCTGCCGCGATCTGACTGAAATATTGTTAAAAACGGTTTTAAACCCCATTAAAACAAGCAAATTATTTAACGACTGTACAGTATTTTTAGTTGTGAGAGCTTTCCAGCTGGAGGCTAGAAAATGATGTAATGATTAATATACGAGATATACCAGGAATCCATTGTTAGTTGCTCCAGTCGCCTCGATATGACTGAAAAATTTTTTAAAAGCGGCAGCTAGCCGCTAATAATCATTTTTAGCTCACCTGAGCATGAAGTGCTCAATGTTAGCTATTACGACCGGCGATGTCCGGCATCCGGTGTGGTCGTCGTTTGGCCTAGTGCAACTGTCAATGATGTCTTTAAACATCTCCTCCCTGAACCAATCGACCAAATTTGATGAAACTAAGAAATGGGTGTTTCTTTGGAGAAGTTCTCCTGAAATTATTCATTTTTGGAAACCGACCCTTTACTCTAGTTATCATGGCAACAAAAATATGATTTTCTCCGAAACCAGAAGACCGAGAGCTTTGATATTTTGTATGAGGCACCCCCTAGGGAACATATATATCAAGTTTAATCAAATGATGTTCCTTGGATTATATTTGGATTATATTTCGGCGCACCCTATTTCACTCTAAAACGAAGGAGTATAACTTAAGAATTTTTTCTTTGAAATGAGAACACCTAGAGCAATGATATTTACTATGCAGCATCTCATAAGGAACCTGTCTCACGT
This sequence comes from Fragum fragum, assembly GCA_946902895.1. Taxonomy (NCBI): domain Eukaryota; kingdom Metazoa; phylum Mollusca; class Bivalvia; order Cardiida; family Cardiidae; genus Fragum; species Fragum fragum. The sequence continues at coordinate 10,998,504 of OX336377.1, forward strand.
TTGTTCATATAATGCCCCCTTAGTCATATTTTTGCTCCTCCAGGACGCATCCTATTTTAACCTTTTCATTTTGTGCCAACTTGTTAATTACCTGTCCCAATTCAAAGGTATTGCAGACGACAATTAAAAGTGGGTTTAATTTGAAACATTACCATTCAGTATGGTAGAAGATATTGTAGAAAGAAAAAAAACTTGCTACAAGCAATTCCCTCTTTTTTCTACAATATTTTTTCGAATATAAAATCACAGGGACGTAAAAACCAGGGATTGAACCGGACAGGGTTTACATGGAAACAAAGGAGATAAACTTTAAAAAAAAAAATCTTCTCTGAAATCAGAAAGCCTAGATCATTGATAGTTAGTATGTAGAACCTACTAGTGACCCTCTACAAGATTGTTCATGTGATGACCCTCATATTTGGGGTCTGATTGGGCGAACCCTATCCTAACATACAAATATTGTAGAAAAACTTAAACATTCCGGAAAAAAAGAATGAAATCTTTAAAAAACTTCTCCTTCAAAACCACAAATTTTTAAACTTTGATACTTTGTATGTACAATTTCGAGGAGAACTTTAGACAATTGACCGCTGATTTTATTTATTTTTTGGGGGGGATGGGTGGGGTCGGTGTGGTGGTGCGGGGAATCAACCATTCGGATTTTTATGGTCAGTGCTTAACATTAAGACACGGTTGTAATTAGGTCGGATATTAAGAGGCAATAGACATGAAATAACTCGTTTCCCGAACATAAATGACAATTGGGATAGTCATAAAAATGTAGGTTAGAGATTAATATGTAAATAACTGGCCACGCCCACTGAGCTCCGACAGGAAGTTTCACTACGATATTATTCGATAAAAGTTTAATTTTTAATTTCGTCTATCAAAAACCAGCGTTCTGATTGGTCGAAAAAAATTATTCATAACTCCATGAACAAAATTCTGAGCACGCAGCGATTTTGTATGCTTCCGTACAAAATAGTCCCATACAAAAAGGTATGTAAATTTGTAATGCTTTTATTTTTAATTTTTCTTTGCTCGATGCTATTAAATTATAAGAAATGAAGAGAATTTGTTTTCATGGAGGTATGAACCGAAAAACATAATCATACAATGTATGAATCCGCTTCGCGGTGGTTCGATCCCCATTCGCGGTCAATAGCCTTTCCGACAGTTGTTTCCCACCATAAGATCGACAAATCGTAATCCTAATTCTAAGTTGGATGAACAACTGGGGAAAAGATGAAGTGGTAGTAATTGTGTGAGAAATACAATGAATTCCTTATTATGTGCCCCAGCCGCCATGAATTGATTGTTAAAAGTTGTGTTTACCCTTTAACCACGAAATTCCGCTTTTATCGCACCTAAAGAGAAGACTTGAAGAAAACAAGGTTGTAAATGAAGTAATTGCTTCTAACAAACAATTACTTCTTTTTCAACCTTTTTTTTCTACCTAAATAGACTGAGATACTCAAAATTCTATTACCTCGAGATTGTCGCATGCAAGTCCTTTGAATTTAAACCAGTCTAAATTTCTTTTCCCATGTGGTTAAACTCCAATGAAATAAAGAAATTTCAAAGAACTTAAAAGCAATTGATTCGTATTCAATCGATGCTGTAGCGCTGCAGGGCGTTGTGGCCTTATTTGATACATTCCATGCTTAAGTAAGTCAATTGCAACTTAATGCCCTCTGTTAGTTATCTGAATGGAACTACCGACATTTTAGTTCTTACAACCTTTATCCCGATTCAGTTACAACCTTATTATGAAACGGAAACCGAATCTCGCTCATTCGACATTCTCTGCATTCTTCGATCAGTAGGATAGTGTAAGAACAAAGTCGATCTATACAATCAACAATATTCCCTTTAAAAGTTGTGCTTCTTACTTCTTATGGGGCTGTTGTTACCTCCATTATCATTTACCGTGTCAGTCGACGAATCGATTAAAGGAACAGAGATATAGAAAACATTTTATCTGTAAATGTATCAATATACATATTTCCATATATGATAGTAAGCTTGATATGACATGCTCGAGGCCAAATTAATGACAAAAAAATACAACTTATGTTAGCTTAGTATGAACTTAATGAGAGTTACATATAAATATTTCATGTCGATGTAATCGCACTTTTAATCAATGGTGACGTTGCGATGTTTGAGTTCAAAATAAGCTGAAGAAATAGCCGATGGCGTTCAGGTCAGATCGCTTCGGATCTTTGAGCAGAGAGGAGACTGGCGGCTATCTAAAATTCCATCCTCCAAATTCCAAACTTCAAACCTAAAAGTACACATTTAAACCTTTAAACGTATATACTTTCAAATCTGAAGTTTAAAGTGGTAAGGTTGAAGTGTGAAGTTTAAACGTTGAACGATCGAACGTAAATTCAAATCACGCAGATTTGACTTTTATTTACACTGTTAACTCCTCATTTCGAACTGCACACTTCAAACTTCATACCTGAAACGCCATACTTCACTCTTCAAAGAAAATGTGTGAAGTTTTAAATATGAAGCTTAAATATTGAAGTCACCAATGTTCTTACATAATTTTATACTTATTTCCAGATATAGATGAATGTGAGAATTCGAAGGACGAATGTTCAGATATTTGTTTGAACACAAATGGAAGTTACATATGTGGGTGTGGTACAGGGTACCAGCTAGCAGACGATGGCTTTACCTGTAATGGTACGGGTCAATAGTTTTATTTGAAGACGGGATATTCCTATGATTTACGGGTCGCGACGCCCACTATATCTCGAGAGATTTCGATGAATAATAAAAAAAAATCTAACTATGACTAAGATAAACCTTAGGTACTGCATTTAAGTCGCAAGTAAGCAAAAATGCTTGACTCATTTGTTGGGTTTCAAGTTTCACGTTCGGTCTAAAAACAGCTTCGAATGGTCATTTGAGATTCTGAATGACAGCGGCGAACCAACAATTGTGACTGTCTATAAGAGAGTCATCACTTGAAGAACCAAGTTGGCCGACCTTGTTTCAAACGGGAATTTCAAACTGAATTGTAATATTAACTGATTAAATTTACTTGATTCTTTGTTATTATTCAGTACATGTAATATGACCCTATCTGACAATTACGTTCTTTTTAGAATTGAGGCATATAGACTCTGTATATAGTGAGATGGGACACCATACCAGAGTTTCTTTATTTCTTTTTCTAGGTCTTGGTGATATTTAATCAAATATTTCAAATTGTCTAATTTAAGTTTTATTGTTCACCACATATTTTCAATTGTATTGATGTTTTGGCTCTGTTATGGCCAAGTCATACAAAGGCTTTTGTTTTGTATTCCATAGAGCTATCTGTCTTGGTGTAAATACTGCTGCATTACGGAAAATTTTAGCAATGGCAGGCCATGAATTACTATCAAGGCTCTCAGGGAGTCATTATTACCACAAAAAACCAAGTGTCCAACTTCTTTAAATGTAAGGCACCCCCAGAACATCGATGAAAAACAAATGCCCCATCTCTGACCTCTTGACTTTGGACGCCAAACTTCACCAGGCTTTCCCCAAACACTAACTCGCTTTTGTGAATCAACCCGGGTTTCATCACTCAAATCACTTTCTACCACTTTCTATTAACAGTCTAATGTAATTTTTGTTTGCACCATGACACTCTCCTTTATCGGTTGGTGGTGTTTATTGTGGGGGTCTTTACGCCTAGTTTATCCGTGTAAACGACGTCTTACAGTTCGCGAAGACACATGACGAGGTACAGTTTCATTCACTGAAGCTGTCAGTTCTGCCAGGGGAGCTCTTCCTTTGGTTTTAGACCACCCCACTATATACCGATCACCCCTATCCCAGAGCTGCCATTCATCTTCAACTTCTATGCTTATTTTCCATGGTGCACCCAGAGTATCTCTTTGTAAACTTTGACACTCCTGACTGACTTACTCCCAATATTTCTGCAATTTTTCTTTGTTAAATTCTATCATTTGAATGACTTATGGCAACATTGTTCTGGTCTGCTGACATTTCCTTTCTATTAACAGCCATGATTGCAGACAATAGTTTGTTTACCTTTCTGAAGATCTTTTTTGTTTCTATCAGAATGACCCCTAAGGGGAAAAAAAGAGGCTAATGTTAGAAGGGAGATAACTAGCCGTTTACACTGTCATCTCTACTGAACAGTTTGTTCCCTTTAAAAGCAGCCATTGTGATGACTCAATTATGGCCAATAACTGTAAGTATAAGACAGCCACTGTATTTATTAAAATACTTGGACACATTTAGACAAATGTGAAATGTAAAGATGCAGGCATATCCAATCTCGAAGGATCATTTGAAAACTTGTTTTTTATGTTGCCTCAGTATTACAAAAATCTAGTAGCTTAAGATTTAGGAAGACCTCCGTCGATGGTTTTCATGATTGAAGAGAAAAACTCGTTACTTTTACATTACAGATACTGACGAATGTTCAACAGAAAATGGTGAATGTTCTGACATTTGTACAAACACAGAGGGAAGTTTTATATGCTCGTGTGGATCGGGATATGAGCTACATTCGGATGGTCAAACTTGTCTTGGTAAGTCGGCAATGTGGTGAAAGCCATCGAATATAAATGAATGTTTTCAATGCTGCATTGTTCCGATACCTTGTATTTGATCCAAGCCCTATGTAAATATATTCTTATTTCATAAGATTTAAGGTTCAGGATTTGGCCACATTTGGATAATCAAAATGTGTCGTCGTAAGTCGGCTTGATAGTGAGAACCATCGAAAATACGCACGAAGTGTTATTTTGTTTTAACCATTTCCTGTTTTGCAAAATTTAGACTGGTCCACTTTTTAAAGGTTATGCGGACGTCAATTTTAAGTTGATTTTATTATAAAAAAAATCACTCAGTAGGGTAGAAAATATTGTACAAAAGTAGCAATTGCTTGTTATGAGAAATTTCTGGGACGTAAAAAACACTGATTAAATAGGAAAAGATTAAGCCATCGCAAAACATGTTGGATTTATGTAACGACTAATGTAGCTTTATAGAAATTTTGGTATTTCAGAAGAACGAAAGTTCGTTTATGATATCTTAGTTTGATTTGATATCATATTAGAATAAATCTGATGACATCCCACCCCATTATAAATGGAATCGCATATTGCACTATCAGATATTACTTCTTTCCGTCCTGACCGATCCTGTTTGCGTGCCAAGTATGCATTTACGCTAAACAATATACAGATAAAGAATGAATATATATAAATATATACGGATATAGATGATCTGTCAAACAGGTTATCAGAAAGAATTACTAAATATTTGTAGATCGCCAAAATAAACACTATCAGATACAAATTAATATAGTAATTTAACGCGAGCACGTTCAATTTTTGAGCGCGCAAGCTTATATAGCAAACGCTTTCATTCAGCGCGTGAACCTGTAATCCATCTTTTACATGTGCCCATACAGTTTTTGAACGCGCACACCTGGAATTTACGGATGTACTTGTACTATGTACGCGTGAACGCTTTCCTATTAGAGTGCATGATTTAAAGTTAACTTTTGACCCCATTTAGGGTGCCATACCTAAAGGAATGAACGCAACTCGGGCATCATGTTTGTTGAACGAGAATAGCTATAACGAAAAACGTATACTCTTTTAGCGGTTGTGTTAATACAAAATCGCTTATAAAAACAGATCCAAACACTGGATGTATATTTCATAAAACTTGCCGTGAAAATCTACGTGATCGCCTCCACATTGTTTCATCGCTGACAGCCTATTTTGTTGTCATGAATTACAAGGAAATTTGCTTAAATCTTCGATATTCTTGTTTCTTCAGATGTTTACGGCTAGTTTCCTAATAATTTGTTTCAATGAGAGAAATAATTTACGCGCGTTTCAGGGTAGAATGTTGTCTCTCACCAATGGGTGGATAATCGTAAACCTAAGTGAGATAGCAGCTGGAGGCTAGGAAAGGATGTAGTGGTAGTACTGGTGTGAGAAATACCAGGAATCCATTGTTAGGTGCTCCAGCCGCCGCGATATGACTAAAATACTGTTAAAAGCGGCGTTAAACCCCATTCAATCAATTCAGGGTAGAATATAATATGTCAATGGTTAGTAGAGTGAACACCGTGAGCTACAGCGAATATAACGGCTCTGCATAGACTCTTCCGAATCAAACACATGCAAACACCTCTCACTTCTCGCATACGAACGGTATCTTTGAAAGGTGTATGTAGCACTTCGTGTGTAATAATGATAATAAACTCTCTAGCAAAAAGAATAACAATATGTAAGTTTCGAATGCCTTGTCCTTTTGATATTAAACCCATTACAACATAATCCCAAAATTTCACATATTGTTGGAATAAAGTAGATGAAAATATTTTTATAAAAGCGGATTCGGGTTAAACATTTAACTTGGCTTACAATATTGGAGGGAATATATTTTCAGTTTGAAAACATTGGTGATAAATGGTGTATGCTTGTGCCTTTACTAGCTCTTATCATGGGCATGGGTGGCATGTTGACATCATTACTGAACATAACTTCTGGTAAGCCAACAAAACCACCCTCAGGACTTTCAGTCCTTTGATTTATTCTTTATGTCGGATTCTATGATAATCCACAAAGCAGTATTCTTCCTCTCGATAAGACCAACACGCTCACCCTTAGAATGCCGCGTTTTGAAAAATTCCTCAGTTTATTAAATTGCTTCAAAGGGTTGAAAGTACTGGAAGCGCAGTTTGTAGATTAATATCTGTTTTGTCTATTTGTCTGATAAAACAATGGGTTAATGGGATCATCAGACTATGATCAGACTGCTCATATTTTTAGATTAATATTTTTACACCGTAGACCAGAGCAGGAATTATTTGGGTTCAACATGACAAAGGTTGAAATATCTCGTTGTACATAGAGCTCTTCACTTTTTGAAGCAAATCTTCAGTTTACCCGTTCAAACGTGACTAAATTTTAGACTTGTCCAATTTCAAAGAAGTTGCAGACGACAGTTTCTAGTCGAGGACGTCTTTGGTATCTCTGTCTTTTGGGGTTGAAAGCAAGGTTGAAATGAACTAATTTCTCTTGAAAAGCAATTTCTTCATTCTAAAACTAGTAAACGGCGAAATTGTGTGAGAACGGATTAAATCAGTAGGTTTTTGTTTATATTATAGATGTAGACGAATGTGTCGCCAAGAATGGTGGTTGTTCCGACATTTGTCAAAATACCAATGGTAGTTTTAACTGTTTGTGTTTTACTGGCTATGCAATACAGACGGATGGATTCACTTGCACAGGTAGATAAGCCGCCGTAGAAAATGGCGAAATTACAGCATGAAATGGTGTCTTTCATTACTTCAGTACCATGTAAAACTTTTCTGTCTCCGATCATATAGACCGGTTGTGGCCGCCGTCATAGCGCAGTTGGTAGCGCGTCGGACTGTCAATCTAGAGGTCCCGGGTTCGATCTCCGACGGCGGCACTCATCCATTCCGACTAATTGTCTCTCACAAATAGGTCGATAATCGTGGACCTGTGTGGAATAGCAGCTGGAGGCTAGGAAAGGATGTAATGGCAGTACTGGTGTGAGAAATACCAGGATTCCATTGTTAGGTGCTCCAGCCACCGCGATATAACTGAAAGATTGTTGAAAGCGGCGTAAAACCCCATTCAAACAAAATAGACCGGTTGTGAACTTAATACCCAAACATTAACGGGTATTTATGAAAAAATATCTTGTTTGCTTGGAGAGTTGATTGTCGTAACTATAAATTATTCAAGCTATTGTTACCACGTTTAGGTCGCCGGACAATCGCTTTATTCCGCTCTCCTACATGTTACTGATATTTGCAAATAACGCCATTTAATATCTCAGTGGTACTTTCTGTAGGTGTTAAGGAGCGATCTGACAATTGACCAATCGCGGCTGTTAATCAAGGAAAAAACCGACTAATCAAATGATTTATTTTGCCCGAACCTGAGCTTTTCGTCATCAACATTGGTTTTCCATTTTTGATAGCCTTTTTCGTTGGTTTGGCGACTTAAACGCTGTAACTTCAGATTATTCAAGTCACCAACCAACCACGTTACTTTTTTGTTACATGCTTATGGGCATAGATATTTCAAAATAACGCCATTAAAAATCGAAGCGGAACTTCCTGTTGGAGTTAATGGGGCGGGCATAGGGAGTCAGTGGGCGGGGCCAAAGATTGGTCAACTTCACCCTTGCTAAAAAAAGACATTACTCGGCTTGTGACCGAATTAACGATTCTTTGGCCACGCCCAATGACTCATTTCGATCCACCCACTGACGTTAAAGTCGCCAAACCACCAAAAATTATTCATCCAAATGGCGGCCAATGTAGAAGTTCTAATTGAATTTCTAGTCTAAATTAATGATTTCTTTGGTCGACTGATTATTTGATTGACAGCCGAGGTTAGTCAATTAGCCTAAAATAAGTCTCTATGCGTTCTGTAGAAGATCGGCAACTAATCTACAAGCGCTACGTAGATTTCAAGGCTATTTAATGTCTGTAAGTCATAAACATTTTGTATTGTCGGAGACATCAAACTTACGCATGTGTCTTTTTATTATATCCCTTGTTCTAGATAAAATAATAATGGGAATTATTCATTGAGTCTTATCACCCAGAAAAGGTTTCGTTTTTTTCATAATCAACGTTTAGAATTTGTTATTCTAATTCTACCATGCGATTGTGCCTATCAATAAGAAATAAACACTGACCTACTTAATATGAAGTACAGATTAGTTTCCCTTGAATACGTAGTCTACGCTCTTTCGTTTATTGGTTACCGGTAAGTACAAATAATACTATATAATTGGACAACCAAGTGTGTAATTAACTATATACATGTTGCTTGATGTTAAACTGTTATTATTTCATGTATCAAAAACACTAATGATGAAATTATTAAATAAGTACCACACTTTGAATTCAATCTTGAAATGTCGAATTCATGGCAAGGCATCCATGATCGTCGAAGGACATTCCAATTCCTAATAATACTTGTACATTTACTACTTACCGGCTTAAATTCATTTGAATGATATTTTTCTAAAAAAAGAAACATATTAAATCAATACATATTCACGCAAACTCAGTTTTGATATGTTTGGTCTTATTTGGTGTAGTCCGGTTGCGACTGAGAAACCCGGTAATTTCTATCCAGGATGAAAACAATGATAGAAAAAACAAACAAACCGTTGATGGTTATCTATTTGTTCACTGACTATGGATATTTGTTGTTATCTAGGAATTTTGAACCGAATAAATTTTCAAAAATACACAGAAAAGCCATGTTAACATGCATTGAAACTATTGTAAAATGGAAAAATTCCAAGCGCGACCTACTTTCAAGGTAAGCTTGACATACTTTTAACCACGTTCTTTTTAAGGCTATTTTCACCTGCCATGATAGAATAAAAAATCATGAATTCTTATACAGAAGAAGAGGTTAGTGTAAAGAAAGCGATCTGAGTGATAATAATTAATTAGTACATGTACCTCTTTTAGAAAGTGCGTTTTCCTGAATGTTCAGAAATTAAAGGAATGTACATGTTATTTCAGATGTAGACGAATGTCTTGATAATAACGGAGGATGTTCACAGACATGTAACAACTCGATTGGAAGTTACAGCTGTTATTGTAAAACGGGGTTTGTCTTAGCGCCGGATAATCGTACATGTGCAGGTACGCACCTGGAGTTGTGTATTTGTATCAATTTCAAAATTGTCTTTATATATGGAATGAAACCTTACTGTAGTACCTCAACAAGTACTCCCCCCTGCTGCTTTGTTGTGCATCATATTGACAAATTTTGTAGATTTTCTTCTTTTGAAAAGGAAGTGATCTATGTCTTCAGATGTGAATTACATCGATTCCAAAGGCCTATACATATTTCAGCTTTTTAATCTTTCTTCTATTAATCATCAAAATTAAACTCAAAGCCGACAAGTAAATAAAGAAAGAGTAGCTCTTGACATCATTTCATTCAAAATAACATTATCACAACAAGATTTCTATCTAAGGTAAAATATGCTTTAGTTTATGGTTTGTATCCTTAATCTGAAAGTGGCCAGTTAAGATTTTCAGTTTTTATAACTTGTCATGTTGACTACATCCACAAGAAAGCCTTTTGCTATGTAGCAAAATTAATCTCTAGGAGGCAGATTTTGAATTAATCCTTCTAACTTTTACCGTATTTCCTGAATTCATAGATGTCGACGAGTGCATAATAGGAAATGCAGGCTGCTCTCAGATTTGCAACAATGACATTGGCAATTACAGCTGTTCGTGCTTCTCAGGACATACATTGCAAGAAGACGGGTCAAGTTGTAAAGGTACGGTAACTGGTCAATCTAAAAAAACAAATTAAATATTTCAATCGATTGGGCCATTTGGTGGAATTTTCACAATAGTAATTAAATAAATCTAAAGGAGCGACAGTCATTCTTTTTATTATAGTGCGGGATGGCTATTTGTGTAAATGGCATTTTCAAAAAAATATCAATCAAACGAAAAGTATATGATTTAACTACATCGTGATATATTTGATGATTTTACTTCTGCTAATATGATAAGACTTCTACTAACACTGCTACTGTTAGTAAAGTTATTGCTTTTACTACCAAACAACATGATAGACATATGGTATGAGTACTACTGACTCTAAAAATAATGTTTCCTACAAAGCTGCAAACCTTTTTTTCTTTTTTACTCGATGAAAACAATACGTTTTATCTCATAGATATAAATGAGTGTGAGTCTGGAAATGGCGGATGCTCTCAGTTATGTGAGAACACTGATGGAGCATACATGTGTATTTGTCTACATGGGTATGTGATGAGAAGTGACAACCATACATGTGAAGGTAAAATTCTTATCGCAGTTCAAATTTGTCTAGTTTCCAACTATGGCCTTAACAACGGTCTTTTTGTGTGTAACGAGAGCTAACGCTTTTCACGACACCACAAAAACATAGAAAATTCCAATCCAAGCTTCTCATGAGCACGAAATGCTCAAAGTGTGCTATTGCTAGCGCTACACGTCTATCTTTCGTTAGTTTTCTTCTACCGCGGGATGTCCACAGTTTCTTTAGGCCATATGTTCCCCAAAACACATAACAAAATCAATAAGAAAACTATACTAGAGGCACAAAAGCATACATGAGTATGGCGATTGAAACTATAAGATCAAAATAACTCAACGAAGTTTTGATATTTTGAATTTTGACCCACCACAATTTAAGGTTTGTTGGTATACAACCATAACGTCAATAATGACGTTTTAACTTTCGCTAGTCAGTCAAACGTCTAGCTAGGTTGACGAAGTGACGAAGATAAAGGAACCTTTCCGGTATAGAATCGGGTGCATTCGACTCGATTTAAAAATATAAACAAACACGAGTTAAAATGATAAGAAAAAACACAAAATACCCTTTCCAGAGAACTTCACCCTTACCCCTCTTTTGCATTTTTGTATTAACAACCCTCTTTATTGCTTTTGTGACCAAATAAATTGTTAAAACTGTTTATCCTTCCTCCGAGGGAAAATATGAACATATGTTTATGGAACTAAAACATGAGACAATCGCGTTGAAGTCACCAAAGAATTATTTTTGGGTAAGGCTCTGCCATTATTTGTGAAATATTTAAAATCTTCCGGTGACTTTTGTTCTTGAGGAAAATAACTGAAGAAATAATAGAATCGTTAAAAATTTCTGGTCTGAAGCCAGACAGTATTGAACTGAAGTATATGGTGCGTAGCATCAATCAGTAGACGTCTTCTACGGGCGCATACTATTTGAAATCGAAACAAAAACCCTTATCTCGTTTTGGAAATACGTAGCTGTGACACGAAGAAACTCGGGTAAGCATTAAATGGTAATCACAGAAAGCAAGTACTGTGTTTAAATCAATAGCTTAGCCTGTGGATAATAATACAATCAGTAAAGACTTGGCAAAGTATGTTTGTTTCAATAAGGTTTAACGATTTTTAGTCATATCACGGAGGCTGGAGCACCTAACAATGGAATCCTGGTATTTCTCGCACCTGTAATTCCACTACATCCTTTCCTTGCCTCCTGCTGCTATCCCACTTAGGTTTATAATTATCCACTCATATGTGCGAGACAAATGTCGGAAAGGATGTGTGCCACCGCCGGGGATCGAACCCATGTCAGCCAATGACTGAAGATCGGCAGTCTGATGCGCTACCAATTGCGCTAAATTTGTGTTCTAATGCTAGCTTCTGACTTCTGACAATAAGCAAGCACTCGAACTTTATTAAGTGGCAGAAAATAATGCTTAATTTCTTCAACTCACACTTAAAAATTGCATTAAATAATTTTACGTGACAGGCTACATTTTTATCAGATATTGACGAGTGTGTCCACGAGAGTGGTGGGTGTTCAGAGATATGTATCAACACCGAAGGCGGATACTTCTGCGAATGTGGATCTGGATTTTTTCTAGCCTCGGACAACAAAACTTGTGAAGGTAAAAGGTCCACTAAGACAATCAAAGCCACGATGGTTCATGAAAACTCTACAATTTAAAGCATGTAGTAATATGTCACCCAATTACGATTTGGCTTTTATCTGTATGCACTCAGGAGTAAGACAAAAATCAAAAGACGAGTGGCAATAAGTCAGGCTGATATGATCTAAATTCAATATACATCAAAGTGTTTCTGAAAGTTTGTCTACTTAAAACTAAATACACAAACTCGAATGTGGGCCTTTTCTAATACTAAGTAGCATTTAAATGTTTGAGACGTATCATTGTGCGATATTTTCATTTTAGTAGATGGTTATAACAGTTATAATAGACAGTGATCTTGTTTTGAGCGATCAAGACTTATCTACAAAATGCCTAGTTCATTCGTAATCTTCATTTTACTAAATGAACTTAGAAAGCTTTCATGTTCATAATACTTTAAAAACAATAACATTAATTTGCTGTTCAAGCCCTATACCAACTACAAGTATGCTACTCACTAGCAGTAATTTGAGAAACGAAACCATTTCAATTGACCAATCTCTGCTGCCAATCAAATAATTAAATGGCTAATTAAATAAATCATTGGTAGTTAACCCTGAAATCCGACATTTTCGCTATTTATGCGTAGTAAGTAGGCGGGGCCAGCGATTGATCCACTGTTACCTCTTTTGCAGATATTAATGAGTGTTTTGCGGAAAATGGAAGTTGTTCTGACAAATGCATCAATACGGATGGTTCTTACCAATGTGGATGTAGTGATGGCTACGATCTTCTACCAGATGGACGCAACTGTGCTGGTTTGTATCTAATTGAAATACTTTGATAATATTCTGTGATTGATTAATGTACTGTAAAATGTTTGTTGAAATGCATTCCAAATTAAGTTTAGCCAATGCAAATGAGGTATAAATATGGGATGGATTAGAGGTATGTCAGATTATTATTTGTGTAGAAAGTAACTTATACCATATAGACTATGCTTCTGTCTAGCAGTAGAATATAGTACATATTTTCGTTTATTAAGCGAATTTATTCCTCAAACGATTTAATTACATATTGATCGAACACACTGATACATGAAAAGAAAAAAGCGAAAAACAAGCCTTTTTTAGGTGAACGTAAACTCCGCCCTCACAATGATGCTACCGGTGAAGAAGATCGGATAAGACTCCTCCCATACTTTTGCAGACTTCAAAATTGATGGAAACTGTAGCATTATATTAGCTTTATATGCGGAAGATCACTGTAAACAAGCGTGCTGTGCAACATCTCCTTTCCTTGCGGTTATAACGTCACGTACAAGTACACTTTGAGTATTGATATCAAAAATATAATTTCTTTAAATTTACGATGTTTTATTATTATGTGTAGCTGTGTAACTTGTATGTTTTATGAACATCTTATTGCACATCTAAAATTTGCTGTACAATGTAATTCCGCTTAATTCCGCAACTCATATATTGACACAAAGATGACCAGTTATACGATTTTTTGTAGATACCGACGAATGTGACACGGATAATGGTAACTGTTCTGATATCTGTATAAATTCGGACGGTAGTTATACATGTTCATGTATTGTTGGCTATCATCTTGAGAACGGTTTCAACTGTAAAGGTACCTATACAACATTCACTCGATAAAGTTTCTGTACACTTATAATTTAACAAAAGTTCTGTTATACTGTGAGTAAAATCTGAAATTGGTATCGACCGATTATTCCACAATTGCCATTCTTTCAGGAGTGGAATAATGTACGTGTTTATTTGTTTATCCAATATTGTAAATGTGTACAAACCAATTAAGCATTGAACGTGCTGAGCTGTAAATGTTTAAGCAGAGTCTACACTCCTGTTATTAGTACAGATAGGAAAAAAAAGAAAATATTTTATCAAGACCACGCTGTTGTAACGCACATTGAAATAAGGATTCTGGCATGATTCGTGCGGACTCATCAGGATAGCTGCTCAATGGCACTTAATCTATAATATGTTTAACAAATTCCTTATCTGTGTGTCTGTAAAAAAACCCTTCCGTATACATATCGTCCTCGTGTACCATCTGTAAGATAACGTTGACCAATCAAAAATTTAACAAATTGCCATTTTTAATAATAGATAAATCAACCAATCAATTTATTCATTTAGACGGGGAGTGAAATTTGAATCCCAAAATTGGCCGCCATTTATTTGAAGCATTGTTGTTTGGTAAGCGATTTATACGTCGAGACTACAGCTTATTCAATGTTTAAATATAAGATTTCCATTCGCCTAAAACGCATTTTCTTCATATGTATGTTCACTAAACACGTTTTCATAAGCATCGGATATAGCAGCAAACTTCCATGACGTAATCAATATATGCGTTGTGCAGAAAGTAGTACATAAATCAAAAATCACAAATGGTAAGAGAAACGACTTTATCTTGAACACGATCAATAGGTGCGAGCTGGTTCCCTTTTTAAATCGGTTTTTATTGGAACTTCAATATCTACCACACTAACAAATGGTAGGACAATCTTTGTTTTTCCTACCTATTTTGAAGCGAGACGTGCATGCCCAAAGACTGTTTCTAATCTTAGTCATAAATCTCTCAAACGATCGCAGCTATTGAGATTTCAATCGAGAAAAAGGTTTAACGGTGCACGAAACTTTAAAAATCGATTAGTTTTCATACGGATCACTCCGCCATAATCCGTTAACTCCTTTTGTGCAGCCTCTTCATTCTCTAGATATACGCATAACTCTTGTTTTCTACAGATAATCTTGGAAACGTAAAGTTATGTAAGACAATGGACTTTTGATTTTTATTGACGGACCACTTGTCACGCCCACTGAGCTGCGATAGAAATTTCCCCATTCGATATCAATTTTTTTTTTTTTTCAAAATTTATGGGCGGTAACATATAACAAAAAATACAATAGTTGGCTTCAACCTACACTTTATAACTAAAGCTTTTGCTCCGACGATTAAGTCTCCAAATTAGCAAAAGTGCGCCATTTAAATAAGATTATATTCAATTTTAGAAAGTAAACCGTTATGATTATGACTGCATAGTGTCTCTTTCACAATGTTGCCTTATCGCCTTTTTTCTGTGTTTCTCTATCCCCTCTCCCTCTCTCTCTCACCCTCTCTCAATCCATCAATAGACAAACATCAATGATGTAAAGATCAAAAGTGTAAAGATAACTGTCTAGGTTAATGATTTGATTGGTAGATTGATTCTTTGATTGACACACTCGATACGTAAATTAGCTCATAACTTAAAAGGTTTTTAGCGTAGGCATGGCGCTTATAAGAACCCATTACGTGTACATTTACACCCCATAACCATCATCTTCTTTAAAATAACTTCTATGCATTTGCTCCATCCGCTATCTCTCCGTATTGCAAATATAACTGGTAAACCTTTCAAAACACCATTTTGTACTTCGGTTCATTCTAGTTTGTTTGTTTGTTTGAATGGGGTTTTACGCCGCTTTCAACAATCTTTCAGTTATATCGCGGCGGCTGGAGCACCTAACAATGGATTCCTGGTATTTCTCACACCAGTACCGCCATCACATCCTTTCCTAGCCTCCAGCTGCTATCCCACATAGGTCTACGATTATCGACCCATTGGTGGGAGACAAATAGTCGGAAAGGATGAGTGCCGCCGTCGGGGATCGAACCCGGGACCTCTAGATTGAGGGTCATTCTAGACTCACCTCTGTAATGGACAAAGTTGATAGTCCGCTCTACGGATTTCAATTAAAAACCTGGAGCATGAATATGAAATATTTTGTCCGTTAGCATTTCAAGCGGTACTATAAGAAAGTAGTTCGGTGGTTAAAAGGTAAACTATTCAGTTTTATGTATCTTGAACCATAGCTATTATGTCCTTGACGTTGTATTTCTAGTCAAACAACAGAAATTTAATAAATATTTCATTCCTTGGTTTGACGAGGATCTTGTTATTTAGCACATTTACAGATGTGTTTGGAGAAAGTAACGAACGACAACTCTGTTTCATGTTTGCCTTTCAAAACTGTAATCAGTTTTTATTTGCTCGATTTCGTATAGACATCTTTAACATACCTGGCATATACATGTTCTATCTATGTCTTTTTCGAGCATATACTTTGTGGAGTTACCTCGTGTGCGAATATCTGCGTGGACGGGTGGGTCGGTTGGTTTGTAAGTGCGTGTCAGTCCGTCTAGTTCTTATCTGGAGCATATCTTCTACATTGATGGAGGCATTTCAAATAATTTGGCACAGTTGTTTCCTTGAAGAATACTAGTAACGTACGTATGTTTTGTTGGATATTCCGAAGTTCAAGGTCACAACTAAAGGTCATGGATCAACTACTTATGCGGAGGAATTCCTCTCTGTGACATACGTCTAGTCTCCGTTCTGTTTTCCAATTTCCATTTTCAACAACTGAAAAGCCAAAAGTAAATAAAAACCCTCCTGGATCTCAATAGCAATAAAATGTTACAGTAAAACGTAAATGAAAAAAGGATCATTGGCCCTAAAGCGCTCACCCGAGCCAAAATATACACGGTGATATGAGTTTCTCCGAGTGACCTAATATTAATCTTTTTCGAGATAATAAAGAAAAACGATCTTATAAATGTAGAAAGATAACATGGAATCAAATAATCTGACCAAATATTAAGGTATTTCAGCAAAATTTGTGGCTTCTAGATTACAAACAGTTTATCCTTGAGATTTGATTTAGTGACTCATTTTTTTTAGGTCACCTAACCGAATGGTCATGGTGACCTATTGCAATCATCGTTTGTCCGTCGTCGTGCGTCGTCCGTCGTCCGTCGTCCGTTAACTTTTAAACATTTTCATCTTCTTCTCAAGAACTACTGGGGGCTTTCAACCAAACTTGGTAGAAAGCATCATTGGGGGATGCCAATTCAAGTTTGTGAAAATAGGGGTTCTGGGGGTCATAGGGGCCCCAATCGGGGGCAAAAAGGGGTAAGTTTTGGTTATTCTTTAAAAATCTTCTTCTAATAAACCGTTAATGCCAGAGCTTAAATATTTTGTGTGCATGACAACTGGAACAGGTATATTATAAATTGTGAAATTCATGCCCCTGGGGTCATGTATGGGGCCACACCCAGAGGTCAAAGTTCATCATGTTAAAAAATTCACATTTTCATCTTCTTCTGATGAAGTACAAAGCCAATTTCAAACAAACTTGGTGAAAATCATCATTTGGTAATGGTTATTCGTATTTGTGAAAATTAAAAGGCAGGGGGTCAGGGGGGCCCTAAAATGGGGACCAAAAGGAAAAATTTTTGGTAACTCTTAAACATTTTCATCTTCTTCTCAAGTACTACTGGGGGGATTTCAACCAAACTTGGTAGAAAGCATCATTGGGGGATGCCAATTCAAGTTTGTGAAAATAGGGGTTCTGGGGGTCAAAGGGGCCCAAATAGCGGGCAAAAAGGGGTAATTTTTGGTACTTCTTTAAAAATCTTCTTCTAATAAACCGTTAATGCGAGAGCTTAAATATTCTGTGTGCATGACAACTAGAACAGGTATATTATAAATTGTGAAATTCATGTCCCTGGGGTCATGTATGGGGCCACACCCAGAGGTCAAAGTTCATCATGTTAAAAAATTCACATTTTCATCTTCTTCTGATGAAGTACTAAGCCAATTTCAAACTAACTTGGTGAAAAGCATCATTGGGTACTGATTATACAGATTTGTGAAAATTAAAAGGCTGGAGGTCAGGGGGGGCCTAAAATGGGGACCGAAAGGGGGTCATTTTTGATAACTTTTAAACATTTTCATCTTCTTCTCAAGAACTACTGAGGGAATTTCACCAAACTTGGTGGGAAGCATAATTGACAATTCCAGTTTGTGAAAAGAGGTGGGGGGGGGGGGGCTTGGGGTAAAAGGGGCCCCAGTCGGGGGCAGAAAGGGGTAAATTTTTGTACTTCTTAAAAAATCTTTTTCTAATAAACCCTAAATCACTTGACTTGATGCTCTTTTACTCAGGTGACCGGTAAGGCCCACTGGGCCTCTTGTTTACTGAAAGTGACAAAGTACCAAAATCATATAAGACATTGTGGAGAAACCACATGATTAAAAATCAGGAATTTTCAGCTAAGGTTTTGGCCTAATAGAGAAAAGTATTTCTTAGATTTGACCTTGTAACCTAGTTTTGCCTAAAACGACAGAAACCGTCGACAAATTGGAAAATATCAAGATATTTTAGCCTGAAAGTGTGCCCAATAGAGTGAAAATAAATATCCTTTCAATACTTCACCAAGTGATATACATTTGGTCCCTACGCGTATCAAATTTGAATTCGTCTTATATAATATGGTGACAAATATATTAGACATATAGGACCATGTTTGAAGACCTACGTATTAAGATATTTGAGCAAAAAAAAATAGCCTCTTGAGTGCAGAAAGGGTAAACACATGTAGTGACATAATGACCTCAATTTTGACAAGCAGTGACCGAAATTTGAATATGGTCGAGACATTAAATTTCGATTAAATTTCAAGACAACAAAGCCAAAAATGTAACCCAGTAAATACTTTAACTGAAAACGTATGATTAATCAAATATGAATTCCATAATGTCTATGAAGCACAGTGTCCACGCTCACCAACAATGGGCTTTATGTATCCATACTATAGAAAAATGACGAAAATTTGAATCTGTCATAGTCAGCTTAACTAGTTATCACCTTATTTGAATCCCAATGGTATCCTCGTTGTTCCCATCAGCTGAAAATGAAACTGAGAAGAATTATAAGGTACATAGTACATCTATATATTTTCATTTCCACGGAAATACATATGCTATCATTATACATTTCCTACAGAACATAAAGCTTTTAAAATTTCTCGTTTTGTACAGATATTGACGAATGTGTGAGTAACAATGGTGACTGTGACCACAATTGTGCGAACTTTGATGGTGGATATGGATGTTCATGTTTCCTAGGATATCAGCTGGACATAGACAACCATACATGTGATGGTAGGAATTGTTCCGAAATACTATAAATGCGTATATTTGATCATCAAGTTCAAAAAGACACACAGGCTAAATAAACGATAACGATTATAACAATGTTGATAATAATAAAGATAATGAAGAATGATTTTATCGCCAATGGATCATATCCAGGAAGGCTTATTTCTTTTGAAATCTAACTATACTCCGTTCATATATGTATGCTTGACCGGTCGATTTGTACATGTATATGCGTTGTTCAGGGTCGCGTTAGCAGAAATGTTTACCATATAGTTTTACATATACAATCTTCTCTGAAACTGGTTTTTGAATATTAATGGTTACAGATAGGAATGCCCCTTTGGTAGAAAGGTAAATCTCACCAGCACCAATATTGATAAATCTACTTCTAAACGACACATTAGACGAACATAATTTTAACGCAAGCAATCAGCAGTCCCGCACACTTACTTAAACGGCTTTGTTTTGCAAAATTATGGCCAGTGGCATGTAATAAGGGTAGAATAGTTTGTTTGCGAACTAAACGTCGTAAGTGCAGCTTGATAAAGCTTTACTTACGATGCTTTTTTAAAGTTGCCAAACCAACACAAATTCTTCACATAAATAGTGGTCAATGTTGAGGCCTAAACTTCATTCTCTGTCTTATGGAATGAGTTGGTAAGTCGATTTTTTCTTCGATTGACATCCGCGACGCGCCGCCACGATATGACTGAAATACTGTTAAAAGCGGTGTTAAACCCCATTCAAACAATCATCCGCGACGCGATAGATCAATTGCCTTAGAAGGATCTCTCTCTGAATCATTTACGTTATTTGATCGAGTGAAGATAAGATAATAAACCATAGAACACTGTTGGTATGGTCAGCGAGTATAGGCATGCTAAAGCATACATTTGAATATTATTACCATTAAAAACATCTTTTTCTAAAGCCAGCTAACATATATAAATTATTGTACTGGAATTTTCGATGATAACGTCACAGAGAGCTAAGAAAAGATCCTTACAAAGTAGCAAGTCACCAAGACTGTTCTTGTTTCCGAATGATAATGATGCATATCAACATCATTTGGCTTCGAATTTATGGAGATCCTCACCGATAGTTCAGTTCTAACCCGTAAATATGTAAACATATCATTATATTAATTTTGAATTTATTCTTATCGAAAGAGATGATTGTTATCAAAATATAATTGCCTGTTAAGCTGATCTATTGAAATTCACTATAATCAGTAGTATGGAAACACTTTTCTCATGCTAATTTTTATCTCACACAGGCTGACGATTAAGGTATATGATTGTAAAACGCACTTATCCCTTACAATTGATGAGCTAAACAAGTTTTCACATACTTCATACCGCAATACACATTTCAAGTATTCTTAAATAAAAGGTCCACTCTAATACTTTCCAGTCATTTTTCTGTTATGGATCATACATGTTTATGTTTATTATTAATTTGTAGACATCAATGAATGTTTAGAGGACAATGGTAATTGTACACAAATCTGCAAAAATATGGACAGTGGTTATAGCTGTGCTTGCAGGGATGGATATAGATTGCTCGATGATGGGATAGACTGCAGAGGTGCGTTTGTAGCCAACACTTCAACCAAGATCTGCTATTCTTCAATTTTCGTAATATTACTTATAACGTTGACGAAGATATGCCTTTGAGAGTTCGACTCTTATAACCAGTCAATATCTTTTGTCAAATAGTTGTCTGTTTAATATTATTATTTTACATGTACATAAAGTATTAAAAATTCCCCTTCCCATTTAAAACAATCTTTACATTCATTCGTCGAACGATCCCCATCAGTACGAATGTACACTTATCGGTCACTTATCAGTCACCTAAGCACAACTTGAGCTTGTGTGGTAATATGATGCCTGTCTTCCGTCGTCAACATTTACCTTGTAGATACTCTAGAGGCCATAGTCTTAAACCGATAAAAATGAGATTGGTTAAATGTTTGCTTGATTAATCTTTGGCAGCTTCGAAATAAGGTCACTCTGGATAAACAATCACAGTACTGATAGTACTGATAACTAGGAACTTATAGATAGATGCAAATACTAAGTATTTGTACAACTAGGCAAAATGAAAAGATTTGCAATATGTACTTTCATCGTTTAAGATTCAATATCAGGGCCTAAGATTATAAAACTTCTTTGTACCCAAGTGACAATTTACTAAAAACTGTGACTTCAGATCAAAGATGCATTTCTGCGAAAATGATATAGTAAATACGTAAAAAATAAAAGGAAAGTGGTTAATTGTTACTTGCAACATTTAATTTAAATTAAAAATGGAATATTTATTCAAATTTGAAGTTTGAGTAAATTCTAAAATTGAGTAAGAACACGATGTATGTGTTGAACACCAATGCCCCCGCCACTACCATTTTTCAAAAACAGGTGATTGATACAATATAGAAACCAGTTGTAAAACCAATGTTAAACATTTAATACTGCACGTATTTAACTTTAAAAATGACATTGACTGGTGGCCTTGAAGTTGATACCAACAGAAAGGTCTTGTCCAATAATCATGTTTAACTTTGAATGCTCTATCCCTTACAATTCAAGGGTTATGGCAAATGTTAAAAGTTTTCGGCGGACACACAGAGTAACAGACAAACGGATAAACAGACAGCGCAAAAACAACATGCACTCGATTTATCGATGCTAGGGCATATAAAAGTTTGATTATCTTATTAAGACTGTTCCGTGCCATCAAAGCTTGGGCTTAAATAATTCAATCGCAGCCCCAAACAAAATTAATTTTGATTAACATTCGCATTAAACGGGAAGATCTTTGCTAGAATAGGTGTATACCAAATGATGACGGCTCTGTGCCATCATAGCTTGGGCTTAAAAAATCCAATCGCAGCCCAAAACAAAATTTATTTTGATTGATATTCGCATTAAACGCGAAGATCTTTGCTAGAATAGGTGTATACCAAATGATGACGGTTCTGTTCCACCATAGCTTGGGTGTAGATAATTCACTTATCTGTCCCCAAACAATAGTAACTTTTAGAATTGTTTTATTTAAATCCACATTAAAACGTGAAGCTTTTTGCTAGAATAGAAGGAATATTGTCTTGAAATGGTTCGTGAGAGTATTTCTATCGCCGATTTTCGTATTTAATATCTGGTAAATATACTGAGGGAAAAAAGTTTAGCAATTTCGTACGTTACAGCCAATTTCTCCGGTGTCTAGCTATGGATTCAAACCATTTTTTCACACATAGATCTTTGATGTGTTAGCCACAGTATTTAAAAAATCAGATGATTTCAAGGTCATACGTGTTTGTTGTACAGCGTCAAACATGGTAGGGGTAGGGAAGTAAAAGTAACACGAAGATTTAATATCTTGTGTGTCCACCGTTTGCGCAAATAACGGCATCAAGGTGTTCGATCGGAGACAGATCCGGTGATTTGGCTGGCCAATCCGACACATCAACATTATTAGTCTGTAAAAGGTCCAACGTGTGCCGAGCGACATGTGGGCGGGCATTATCTTGCTGAAAAATGGTAGCAAGCCCTTGACGCAAGAACGACAATACCACTGGCTGGACAATTTCGGTGCAGTATCGAACGGCATTTATCTTTCCCTGAATAGCTACCAAGTCAGTCTTACCACGGTATGATATACCATCCCCATGATATACACCATATACCATAACGCTGCCGCCTCCAAAACGGTCATGTTGAATGACGTTTGCGGGATCCATCCTTTTGCCTTCACGCCTCCAAACACGTACCCTGCCATCCGCAAACATCAAATTAAAACTGGATTCGTCTATGAATAGGACCTGATTCCACATTCGTCTTGGCCATCGACGGTGTACCCCTGTCCAATTCAATCTTGCATGTCTGTGTGCACGTGTCAAAGGAATGCCAACGTACGATCGACGTGCGCGTAAACGTGCCGAACGAAGTCAGTTTCTTACAGTACGAGCACAGACCCGTGTTCCCGTTGCATTTCGGACCAAACCGGCTATACGAGTGCTATTGAGGAAGCGATTACGCCTTGAACACGTCACGATGTAATTGTCCTCACATCTTATAGTCTTAAGTGGCCTGCCTGAACGTGGCCTGTCTTTGACGGTGCCTAATTGACGGTACTCTGTTCTAAGTCTTGAAATGGAACTTTGGCTCACGCCAAAATGTTGAGCCCCTTCTTTTACCATCATACCACCAGCCAGCATACAGATGGCTACGTTCCGTTGGTCTAAGTTAAGCCCCGGGCGACGTCCCATATAAATTTTTTTAAACGTTTTAATGAGTTATCTTGTTATTGAGGCTAACCAATAAACTGGGATAGATATTGTGGATATAGACTTCACGTACATGTGGAAGCACGTGCAGAACGTGTTTCAGCAAAATTGCGACAGACAGCCTTTAGAAGCAAGGAAAACGTGCTCTTAGTGCATAATTAGTTAGTTAGCTTTTAAAAATTGCAAACGAGACTGATTTTAAAAGGTTTATACATTTACATTGAAAAATTATGTAGGTCGAAAAAAATTGCTAAACTTTTCCCATAGTAAATGTCTACCTTATCAGCTGATTCAGCGATAAAATAGGTGGCCTCCTAGGCCAACATCTTTTTTGCCCGAAAGAAGATCCTTGAAGCGCTTTTGGTCGCTAGAGGAAATCATTTAAATTGATTTCCTGGTCAGAAAACTATATAACGCGATGAATTCTTAGCAATAACTTGTAGACACCCAAGAGACCCCAGTTATTGCTGAATCAACCTGAAAATTATTCAGAATGTTTGTCTAGATGGAATCTTTGAGAGCATCGAAATTTCTACCTTGTGGGTCGAAAACTTGTTACAAGGTAAACTCTTAGAAAAAGCATTGTAGACACTCTATAGATAATGTTTGCTAATTTAATCTGAAAATTTGTTCGAATGTATGCCTTATCTTGCAAAACTTATTTAAAACTTGGTCACTTCCAGTCAAAAAATAGGTTAGTAGGTTAATTTGTGAGGACATAATTTAGAGCTCAACCTGAAAACCCCCAAGAATGTTTGTACTTATGAAACTGACAGATTGGGTCTCTTGGGATGAAAAAATAAGTCTAGATATTAGTTCTTACAAAAGACCTTGAAGACACTCAAGACCTCAAAATTAACTCTCGTTATACATGAAAAAGTTTGGAATTAAACACTAGATCAATTATCAGAATTACTGTGTTGACACTGTCAAAATGACCTGAAATGGCTAGATTTGTTGTTTTCCTGTATTCAAGTGAGCGATTTCGGGGTCCTTATAGCCCTCTTGTTTTCCAGTTCTAATTCAATTACCAATCAGTCACTGAGTCCGTCTGTCTATACATTCTCCATCGAATTGATGTCCTATCGATGTATCAAAGCAACCCTTACTTCAATTATTTTTTCTTGAAATTATTCATTTCGTTTTCAGTACAAGTTACTATTTCGTTCTTTTTTCAGATATCGATGAGTGTCAAGAAAACAACGGTGGGTGCTCCGACATTTGTACCAACATTCAAGGAGGCTACAATTGTTCTTGTTTCGAAGGGTTTTATGTAACGCGAGACGATCACACGTGTTCAGGTATTTTCTCCGGTATTCATAATGCTAATATTGTACTCTTTTATAATCATAAGCTTGTCTTGTGATCTTATCACATATATTAAGATTTTTTGGATTATGAAACCACGACACCAATGTCCCAGTAGTTCTTAATATGTTGGAAAAATCATGCTCTCATTATTAGTATGACGCAGTGTTAAGGGCCTGGGAAAAACCAGAATATCATTCAACCAATAGCAGCTGTCAATCAAGGAATCAATCGACAAATCAAATCATTTATTTAGCTCGGAATTGAGCTTGAACTCCGACATCTGCCGCAGTGTTGTGAAACGTTTTAACTACAGCCTATTCAAGCTGTAGTTACGACGTTTGGGTCGCCAACCAACCGTTCACCTGTTTTTATTTGCTCCTGGCCATTTGTTGCAAAATAAAGCCGTTAAAAATCTTAGCGGAACATCCTGTTGGTGTCAATTGGCCGGGCCAAGGGAGTAAGCGGGGCCACCCATTGGCTAATTATGCGCGGTCCATCGGTTTTTGGCTTATGATTGCAATCAAAGGCTAAAGATTACACGGTAAATTCAAACCAACGAATAGTTTTTTGTGAAAACACACAGCGCAATTAAAACAACCTTTTATCGATTGCAAAGGGGATCGAAATGAATTACACGACTTCGAGTATTTATCAATACGCCCGATTTAAAGGAGTAGCTTGACGCTGGCTTTCATTATGATTTCTAATGAAGGAGGCATCCTTTAACGACTCTTTAAAATTCTGTATCTAACAATCTCGATAATAAGCTGTCTCTCTGTCATGAAATACCCTCATCTTTTAAAAAAACATGGGTCTTTATCCCCACTGATATCGCTTTCGAGATGTAGAAAAACTGTGTTAACTTGATGGTCGCCCGTCCGTCCCTCTCTTTCTCTCTCTCTCTCTCCTCTCTCCCCAAGAAAGTATATATGTGTATCGTTAGAATACCTTCAAAGCGGGGATAAAATCGATTTTTTGTTGGCAGTCTATGTCCGTTAGGGCACCAATTGGCAGATCATTCCATAATCGACCCCGTAGATCTGGGCAGAAAGAGACACACACCCCCATAAACCGAACATTAAACTTTTTATATATATATTTATATATATATATATATTTATATATACGAAAAAAAAGTGTCTATCCGGTTTAACCGTATCGACCAACACAAGTAAAATACAAGTGAAAAATAACAATTACACTTCACGTGCCTATTATAATGGTATTTAATAAAATCTGCAAAGAACATACATGTTTTGGCTATCGCCTCATTAGTGTTGAATGAATAACGTCGTTCACTATATATACATATATCTTATATATTTAGTTGAAGCCTTCGGTGCTTTTAGGGCTTTGATTAATATAACGTACTAAGTTTTGCAACCTTTCAAAACAAAATTTGTTTTTTTAAAGATGAAACTGCACTTTGATATATATCTTTTTGGTTAAATGCTTTATACATATTTAAGAATCTAACAAGAGTACGATTGATGTTTCAGAATCATATTCTTCATAAGTAATATTCATTACATAGATTAATAGATAAGCACTTTTTGTAGATTCATTGTATATCTTTATAAGCATCTCTAAAATATTATGTAGAAATACCTGTACAATAATACGCATGGAAGTCTACAAAAACAATATTAAAACCGAAAAAATAACAATTTTGTAGATGTAAACGAGTGTGAATTTAACAACGGTGGTTGTTCTCATATTTGTGTAAATGACAAAGGACTTCATCATTGTGAATGTTTGCCCGGTTTTGAGCTAGTCGAAGACAACTCGACATGTAGTGGTAAGTGTATGGGATAAAGCTACTTTAGAAAGTATGCGTTTTGACTGTCAGTCTTAAAAAAGCAGTTCGGTATCATCTTCTGAAGAAAGTTTAAGAATATGGTGCTTTTCAGTTTAAGAATATTAGGAATATACCCGTGAGTAGTTGTCGTCTTATCATGGATTGGAGACGACGTTTTTTATTTTTCCTATTTTTTTCTCAGCTGAGCATCAAGTCGATTAGTATCCGGTAGTCTGTCTGTCCGTATCTCTACCGTCCTTCCCGTCCACAGTTACAAATAATATTCTCTTTCTAAACAGAATCCAGAGTTATCTAGATCTCATGTTCATGATCTTAGAATTCAGAAAACCTTAAAGATTTTCAACCGAAAGAGAACATTGGTTGCAATTACTAAAATGACAAATACGGTAATGAATGTATTCATTTAAAAACATATATCATAGAGCTTTCAAAATTCGGTTGTAGCATATGTACTCTACTAAGCACCTTTACCTGTTCCAAAACTTGACGATCATATACTTCTTTACCTCACACTACTGCTCAGAGTTTAAAAAAATGCCCGATATTAAGTAAAAGATAAAGAGGGTAGTTTTTTAATATATATATTCCCATTCCCAGCCGTAAAGCTTTAAGCTTTCAAATGATATGCAGCATTATTTTTTTATCGTTCTGCAATGCTATCCCTTTCGTCTGGTATCTAAGATTTTTCATTAGCATGAAAATGGATATAACGCCAACAGAATCAAACTAAGGTGACCGATATGGTCCTTTCTATTTTTTTCACATTTATCATATGGATAAGGTATCGAGTCATCCTTTCCCTTTAATAAATACTGGTTGATATCGCAAGCAGACCAGATTAACATCATTGTAAGTTATAATGTACAATGTCATGTTTTCTTTCTATATTATCAGGAGTTATTTTTTCTCTTTTGTCCCGTTAATTGTGACTATATTAATTTGACATTTTTCTAGATCATTTGATATCTGAATCTGCTTGAATTTACGAAAAAGAATTAAAAAGAATCGATCATCAAGCAGTAAACATTCTCATATTGTACCACTTTTATTCTCAGAAATAGACGAATGTCTAAGCATCCCTTGTATGAATGGAGGCCAATGTACAGATGGACTTCTAACAATTAATTGTACTTGTAAGGATGGTTATACTGGTTTATTGTGTGAAACAGGTATGATTTTGAGATAATAAATAATAAAAACCACCACCACAACAACAACAACAAAACCACAATCACTAACCATCAAAAGCAATTCTAAATTTTGACCATGACTTAACTATTATATACCTGTTGAATACGTATATTTTATTTTTGTCATTTCCTTTTCAACTGACAATGCAGGATTGATCATCTTAAGAAGCTTTAGAATATGAGATACAAATACAATGAAATTATGAGTGTATCTTTAAGATAATAATAGTTTGTATTAGATAGCTACATGTTTCATAACGTTTTTTAACATTGAGTTATTAACTTAAGAATGAAAATATATGGTATAGTTGACGAAAACTTTTATATACATAGAAGTTTATTAAATTAGCTACACGAATGCTGTAAAATGACCCCTTTACATATCTCATTTCATTGAATAATTATGTATATGTCTTTTTACTATGACTTGCGCTGTAACCTCAGTTGATGCCAAAGGCTTACAGTAACGACACTTCTTGAGCGGTCCCAAATCAGTGCGAAACCGAAACGCAGCTAAACAACAAGACAAGCTAATATTTTTCCATTTTAGAGATTGTAAAACACAATTTTATATAGCATTGACGTACTTCAAATTGTGGTACTATCAAGTCTAATTTTTATGGGCTTACCCTAAAAAAACCTTATGAAGCAGATCGTCGAAGTCTACGTCTTCGCGAACACACAATGGCTAAGCATCCTAACCACCAATCAAAGTACTGAAAGTAATGAAAGCTAGCAAAGCATGCTTTTGTTTAGTAATCTTCTTGACAAAGTGTATGAAGACAAATAAATGATAAAGTAACCCTGGAGTTATCCCGTTACAACATGACAAAATATTAGAATGGTTAATATTGAATGAAGCTGCAGAGGACAATTCAAGTTTGTGGAATTTAGAAAATCTGTACCTTATAGGGTAGCAAACATTGGTGACTTTGAAGAAATTGCTTGTCACAAGCACTCTTTCATTTTCCACAATGATTTCCAAAGCTTTTAATGCTCCTCGAAGGGTGGGCATATAGCCGCCGCTTTGTCTGTCCGTCCGTCTGTCATTCCGTTCGTCCGTCCATACGGATCGATTTCTCCATAACCCTTTAACCAAATCAAATGAAACTTACCATGTGAATTCCCTATGATATAATACCGATGTTTTTTTTCTGTTTTTTGGATTTGAGGCCTCGTCACGGAAAAAGAGGACTTAGGAAAAAATATAGTGGCTTTTTGTCAAATTTCTCCTGGTTGAAGGGTCAGAATTTAATGAAATTTCATATTACAGTAAAACAGATGCCCTTTACCATTAACTATTTTGAAATGTGCGGAAATAAGATGTGTCATGGAAAAAAGGGGGCTAAATGTTTGATAGCTTTACGTTGGCTCTCCATTTCTTTGCAACAAACTTACATTGGCCATAACTTTTGATTAATAAGAGATAAAGCCTTCATATTTCACATGTGCATTGTTTATGACAATACCTTTCTGTTGGTATTAAGGTCAAAGCCATATGTGTAGGTCAAGGTCGTTTCTCAAGGTCAAAATTTCAAAAAGATTAATTTACATTGTCCTTAAGTTTACAATGGTAAATGATATAGCCTTCATATTTCACGTGTGCATTGCTTAAGGTACGACCTTTCTGTAGGTATTAAGTTCAAGGTCAAGATCAAGGTCTTTTCTGAAGTTCAAAATTTCAAAAAAAAAAACTTTAACATTGTCCATAATTCTAAAATGGTAAGTGATACAGCCTCCATATTTCAAATGTTTATTACTTCTGACAAGACTTTTTAGTAGATACCAAAATCAAGGTCATCGGTCAAGGTCAAGGTCAAATTGTCAAAGTCATTAATTTTCAAATATACCTCCTTTACCAAAATTTCTTTTTACTTTACATAAATGTTGTTTATTAAGAGCCCTAGGTAATGTTTATTTCAATTTTTGACTTAATGAACATTACCGTGCATTAATGGGGGCTTAATGCCACGTAACTTTACATTTTGTATCTCTCCTACTCTGTAAGACTATTCAAGTTAGAGTCTTTGATATTTGGATGTAGAGATTTTTCATTGATAACTATGGTGATCAAGGTAAAATATTTAACCTTTTATCATATAAAATTGAATTTTACTAGAATCAGGCCTATGAAGCCAAACGGATTCCTTCAATGTTTGTCAAACTTCCAAATTTCTTGTGAACTGAACTCTCAAACTTTAGTTGCCTTCAATAAGAAGTTTCTTGTCCAATAATGGCATACTGTTTTATGACAAAGCCTTATTCGGGAAGCATAATCCGTCTTGAATTAGACGTGTGAACTGGTGAGGATAAAGTTATCTGAATTCTGTGTACAATTAATGCTAAAAGAATACTAAGGAAATCCATTTCTAGGTTATAGAGAAAATGATATTTATTAAATTTGGAATTTTTGATATAAAATTAATCCATTTAAGATGTCCACTAATTCCAAATGCCTCGCAAGTATACATTTGAGTCACCATAAACAACAACCAAAATCAGAAGTAAATGTCTCGCGGGTAACATTTTGTAACATTTTTGAATTCGTTCAATTAATTGAGTTTCAGTTCATTATTTTCTTTCGAGTTACTTGACTATGAAGAAAAATCTAATTACATATATTTTTAAAAAGGGAAAATATTTTTATGAGAGTATATGTGTTTTGAAACAGAAGCATACTCAGTGCTTACAGACAGAAATTAGCCAATTTTTGTTGTTACACGGGTGATATTACTATAAACATGAACTGGTGCCTATGGTAATGCCTTTTCATGACCGTTACCATGACGTCACATTATGTATGTAATGATACCATTTAAAAACGGCTTTGTATGTTTGATCGATTTATCCAGTAGTTTAACGCCATGTTACAAAAAGCGTAAAATCAAATTCGTGCTCATAAATTTCCGAATTTATCAAACTCGTCATCTCAAACTGTTAAAAATAAGACCTCGTTTTATCTGTTTAAAGACGACACGTTTAATGAATTGGCTTTTCAATAAACTCTGTGTATGATTGGGTAAAACTACCTTTCTTTTTTCTAAAATCTACGAAAACAAGTATATCCTGGTCGGCCAGCGCATTACGCGCGATCGAACTAGGTAAAGTTCTTTCCGCATTTTACGTGGAATGTTAGGTTATCTTTTTCTATTGTCAGAAATTGACGAGTGTGCCGCTGACCCTTGCCAGAATGGTGGTGTTTGTATAGACTTGGTAAACGAGTTCCGGTGTAATTGTACTTCATCTGAGTTTACAGGGCCTTTGTGCAAAGAACGTAAGAGAAAACCATTTTGTATTTTTGTTAGGTCTGAGAATCATTATTGCACAATTAGAACTACGGCCTTTGAGCGCAGCAACTAGAGTCTCTTCTTTTTGTTGCCGGGCCCCTTACACAGACTGTTACCTTCGATGACCAATCGTTTGATTAGCTTGCAGTCCACCGACCGACATTGTTAGTCAATTGAGTAGGTTTTCTGGCGCTTGTCGAACTTTCAACCCAACTTCAGAAGCGGATTCTATAGCAATTTGGTAACGGCATGTTCTGCTTTCAACGTCAATACCAACGAACAACTGAAAAAAAAAAAAAAAAAAAAAAAACATTCGGAAGCTTTTGTTATAGAAAAGAGCAGACACAAAAAGCAGATACCGTTACGATAATCTTATTTTAATTGTCTGTTATATATATCTGACATTCCAGTTTCATTGTAACCCATACAACTGTATGTTGTACCGAAGTCAATAAAAGTAAATAACGCTCTTAAATTTTGAAATTCAGATTAACGAAACAAAAACCCGTTTACCCATACTATGAAAAGTTCTGCTCATTGTTTTATGACCTTTGACGAGTTTAATTAATGGATTAATTCAGATTGATTAAGACTGGAATCACTAGTAAAGCGACCAAGCATATTTCTACAAACATATTTATTTATTTCATTAGCTGTGATATCAATGAAGTTAGCTGCAGTTGTGTGCCTGTCATTAGGGGGCGTTATAGTGTTCTTTTCCATGTTCTTTATGGTATCTGTTTGTCTTCAGCGCTACTACAAGGGGTATGTATCATATATTCGTTTAAATAAATACAGACTCACAATATATACTTTTGCATGAGAAAACAACACCAACTGTGACGGTGTTTTCGTCGTGGTCCTCTTTGTCGTTCATAGAATTTGACAATTTATAATGTCTCCTTTAGTTCTTAAGGCGTTCATTTAAAAGTTGGAGTATTGGATCGCTATCAAAAGTACAACTTTACATTTGTCTCTCACAAATTTGTGGAAAATTGTTAACCCAAGTGGGATAGCAGCTGGAGACTAGGCAATGATGTAGTGGTAGTACTGGTGTGAGAAATACCAGGAAACTATTGTTAGGTGCTCCAGCCGCCGCGATATAACTAAAATGCTGTTAAAAATGGCGTTAAACCCAAATCAACCACTCATTGAATCTACACATTAAAGGAAGGTAGTACTAGGTGTATTATTCTAAGAATCGAGCACCTTCTTCGATTAACTTTTTATCCAATATCCGTCACCCAACAACCGATCTTCAGGCACTCGTAGGGGAAAATGTACATGTTAACATAAGTGTTTAATCGGAAGATACATACTATCATTTGTCAATTATATCAGGCTTAAACTTCACTTAGCTTGTCATGCAACTTAACTTACATTGTAGCAAAGTCCCGCTCGTTTTGG
This sequence comes from Fragum fragum, assembly GCA_946902895.1. Classification (NCBI taxonomy): domain Eukaryota; kingdom Metazoa; phylum Mollusca; class Bivalvia; order Cardiida; family Cardiidae; genus Fragum; species Fragum fragum. Next base: position 11,031,316 of record OX336377.1, read on the forward strand.
CCTGAATATTAATGCAAAGCAAATGAAATAAATTATACTTGAGACTGCAAATGACACCATTCTGAACTAATACACATGTGAAGACTCAGATGTTAATAATATACCTAATATGTTTAGTAAATTATATACCACACAGATATAGATCGGACACGTCAGAAAAAAATCCGTGTCAGACAGTGACAAATACGGTTCCATTTACGGTGGTCTAAAATGAAGTCATTTCAATTCCGTATATGACGTCATAATCAAATAAACATAATGAGCATGGCAAAGGAGAAGGACAATGCCAGTAGAAAATCGGATAATTTTTTATTATTTCATCTAAATTATATGATAGAAAAAAGGTATATGATAAATGGACTATTACTTTTGATTGCGAAACAACATGTTGTTTTTGCTTCAGGCTGTGAAGGGAATTTTGATATTCCCCTCGAACTTCGGTCTCGTGAGTTATCAAAAGTCTCTTCCGTAGCTCAAAGCAAATACAACATGATGTGTCGCTACCGCAACATAATATTCCCTATGTAACCAAATTCACAGTCTGGTGAATACGTACTCATTTATGATATCATTCAACTATCGGTACATTTATTTAAAATCTGCTGTTTCTTCGCTTTAAAAACATTAGAACTTATTGTAAATCCCATGCGTCTTGTGATATACGCATTATTTCTATGCAATTTTCCACATTTTGACATTATTGCTTATTTGATCCATATTATAATTCTAATTTTCATGAACATTCTTTTCAGCAAGAAAACGGATAAATGCAAATCTGCCGCTGCCAAGAAACCTTAGAAAATTGACATTTATAGACTACGTTCTGCAAATGGCTGCAACTGACCAGTAGAATTGGAGAAACATAAACATAAATGTTGGCATGGTTATAGGCCGTCTTCCCCTTTTTACACGTAAAATAACAGTCCTGAAGTTGGGATACGTTGTTTTCAAATTCTTCGGAGATGTAGGATGAGTTTCATGTTCCATATTTATCATTTTATTTTTGGTGTGTTCTACAAAAGAGAGACATTCTTTTTTTTCACCACGAACGCTTAATTAACGAATCGCTATCCTCTCCTGATATAGTCCGACAGGAACTTTGACTTTGATATTAAAACGTATTGATTAGCAAGGTTTATTGCCAGTAACATGCAACTCACAGGTCAACTATAACTTGAATAAGCTGCTCATCATTGTCCATACCTATATCTCTCAGATCGGATGGTTTTGGTTATACAAACAAAATTCAGTGTGCACAGATAATGGTATCGGTGATATTTTGTAACCACAATCTGATATTTTTGGACATGATCTTTTAATACAGGTTTTGATTTATAACGGTATCTGATGGTAGTGGCTGCTGGCTCTTACACAGGTTCACCATATATTTGAACGAGGGTGTTTTACCTTGGCTCTCTTAGGCGTGTGGACCTGTTTTTAGGGATGATAATAAACATGATTTAAGATTCAATATATTGAAACAAATATATAAGTTCTATGTATTGATAGGTAATTCTAATTCAAATGTTATTGATGTGCGTTAAGAAATCTTATTTTGATTAGATATTTTGCTTGTTTATTTATATTCTTTGTGTAAAAGTAATTTTATTCGTACCACTTTGTTAATTTTGTTCAGACAAAAAAATCAGTTATCTTTTTGTAGATTCATCCTTCATGATCGTCATACATTTATTCTTTATTTATTCAACCTTTTATCGCTCAAGTGGCACGTAGTGTTCGTTACATTCACCTCACAAATTATGATAAACGTCATGCAACTGTATCGTTATTTTGAACGTTTTCTTCGACTTAGGTTTTATGGAGTACCTTTTGATAAACTAACAGTCTTTGTATAATATTTAATTTTGTCTGTGAAATTTGTAACCTACAACATTTCGTAAACGTAAAATTATTTATTAGCCCGACTATTTTTAGTGTGGTTGTCTTTGGTATAACCTAAGAAACTCATATAAGAGGGCAATTGAAAAGTTAGGGACTTCCTAGGGTAGAAACAGAACTTTTATATACAGAGAAATCGATGTCTATGACGAAACAAACATTCTAATCACATTTGAATGACAATAGGATTTTTTGATAGAATTTGATTTTCAAAAATACCCTCTATCAGTAATCCTAACCTTAATGATAGTGTTGGTAATCGTGTGGTTAATCAAAGAGAGCCATGAAAATGACTCTCGTCCTTGCTGGCCGCCAACTTTCACCTAAATGATCACCCTCATTAAAACCTATAACATGATTATAGTTGATCGGCAAAGGTCACAATGGTACATCGCTACGCAGGTAAGTAACTCAAAGTCATGAGTTTATACAATTAACCATAATGATGTGCAATATCTCGGCCAGATTGGTCCCAAGACTTCTGAATGTTGACAGAAACGAGATCAGTGCAACATTCTTGCCATATTTCAGCGAGTCCGAAGACATTTCTTAAGCAGTTTGTATTTGTTGATCAAACTTTGGTTCACAACTTCGAACCTGAGACAAAGGTCTTGTCAAAACAGAGGAAACCTTCAGGACCTCATTCCCTGATAAAGGTAAAAATATCCGCTAGGAAGATGATAGTCACATAGTCACTTTGCAACGGAGATATATGATTGTGACCTCATGAAAAAGTCTCATGAAAAAAGAAGAAAATTGTGATTATGTGTGCACTTCTGATAAGCCCCCTCACCCCCTCTCACACAAGTTCACTTTTGTCGTTGCTGAAATTCAGCAAAGTAATTTCAAACTGGTTTAGCACCTACCTTATTCACCTGGATTAGTACCCTCTGACTAAGAGATAAAAAAGAACTCAGTGGCCAACATTATTGCTCTTATTAAGATGTCAAAGAAGCTGCATTTTTGGCTCAAGATGCCTCCGGCTACGGGGAAGGTATCCAAATTCTTCTACCTGTCTTAGGCCATGGACTTTTCAACCAACCCTCGTTTGATGATTATCACAATACCAACTGACACGATTAAGCTGATTTCTCTATATTGATTTGTGTAAGAAGAATGTACCTTTTACGACTCAGATTTTTGAAGCAATACCAAAGAGCCAACAGTTGATCGTAGGGCATCCATAGACCGTGCTCTTGTTTATACATTATATGACTAGTGTTGTTTTAACCATGATTTATGTAAATAATAAAATGTATATAATTAAATTTTAGTTTCGTCTATCAAAAGCTAACGTCCAAATGACCCGAAAAATATTCATACTATTTTAGCACGCAGCTATTTTAGAAGCTTCCGCACGAAATAGTACCAAATTATCAAAATTTGTAAACTATTTTTTTTCGCTTGATACAATTAAGTTATTAGAAATGAAGATACTTTTTTGTTCTCATAGAGGTATGATACGAAACAAATAATTACATTTGCGATTCATAAAGGGTCATTAGTGCTTTACCTCATACTTCTATGAAAATAAAAAAAATCCCTCCTCTCTTAGATAAATAATTTCTATAGTTTAGCATATTATGTATAATCTACCGTATATAATCTAAGCAGGTTTTGGCTAAAATCATTTACATTGTTTTAGATTACCTGTGTTTATGTCTAATAGGATATATTCGACGGACAAAAATGAATGAGCGTAAAAAATAAGTATACATTGTTACATCACTCTTTATAAATATTGTTTTGTGTTTTAAATTTCGTAGAAAATAACAGACAAGTTATTTTATGCAAGTCGTTAAAAAGCGAAACAACGTTTTATCGCATGTGAAAATTTAAATGAAGTCGTAAAGTAATGAAGTAATGAAAAGAAGCGATCTTGTGATGTCTCAATGAAATACATTTTGATATCATCACTAGTGATATTAACTTCTACTCCGAAAATAAGTAACTACCCTTTGTTTACAAATAGCTAGATAATGCGTGGTTAATTTTCATTGCTAATTTCTCAATTTACGTTAAAAATAGTATTAGCTCTTAAATGAATTCTCCAAATAAAAAGGGAAGAGCATAAGTAATGATTTTTTAAAGTTAAGCTACAGAATTACCCGTTTTGGGCTCACACTGCCCCATCTCTAATAGCTAAAGTAAACTGATAAAATTTTAAGGTCATCTCAGAGTTCAACGAGTACGAACTTCCACTGGATGCTTAACCACGAAATTCATTTGATGCCTACGCAATAGTAGATCTTTTGTATTTCAGGAATATTGCAAACTCTGCCTGCAAGTTTATCTCCTAGGTATTTTTAGCTCACTTGAGAATATTGTGTTCAAAATGAGTCTGAACAGATTCTTCACTACGTACACTGCTTTGTATGGCCACATGAATTAAATTTATTATTGTAGAGAACTTCTTCAAAAACATGCTTTTAACCCATTCTCACCCAACTCCGCTTTTTACGTATCTCGAGAAAAAAAAACTTTAGAAAAAAAATATGGACAATGAAAAAAATTGCTTGTTACAATCTCTTCATTACCCACACAATTTTTCACCTTTCAAGGCAAATATTTTCTATATTCTACTAACTTGAAATTTGTCGTCTGCATCTTTTTTCAATTTGGACGAGTCTAGGATTTTGTCATGTTGTAATGGGTTAACCCTTGGGTTGCTTTAACCTCGTTAATTTATCATAATAACTTTGACAATGGTGAGTACTTAACAAAACATGCTTTGCTAGCGTAAGGTCCTTTTAGTACTTTGATTTTTTCGGTTGAATGAGTTGTTAGGCGTTAGAAAAACTCGTCCTCCTTGCTCGTTCTTCAGCGCCTAACAACGCATTATCATGAGAAAATGTTCGTATAATAAATTTCAAGTTAGTTATCCTCTATATACAAGGTGGTGGTTATTTTGGGAATAACTTACATTTTCTTTGTAGCTAAGCTGTGTCATAAGTAATCGAAATTTTAATCAAAGCCCTTAAAGCACTGCGATGTTGGAATGCGGTGAATGCAATAAGTGACTGGGAGAAATGACCATTTTCCTCCGTATGCTTATTAACAATTAGTGAGCAGGCTACCAAGAGTTGAACCCGTATTTCTGACGACACGATTTGGGTTGCTCACTTGAGGAAATTGATTTTAAAGGGCTTATCTAAGCAGTTACAGAAAAGAATAGATTTTCGGAATTTCGAAATTCAATTGTTTACGTAATGGGGTTTTGGAGCACCAAATTTGGTAAAAATCGGCGACAATGTTTGGCAGAAAAAACTAGTCATTTAGATAAATTTCTCAATTGTTCATTGACTTGAACCCCTTTCAAAAATTACAAGGCTCCCTCCATGGTCACCGAAGGATCTTGATTGAAGTTATTCATGTGCAAGTCCATGAACTGGTGTTCTTTGCAAAATAAATAAGGATGAAGGAATTCTAGTCCAGTAGAAGATTTTTAAGAGATTTTCTTTGGGATTTTCACTTTGGTTGACATGTAACACAATTGTCTCACTTTTATCTTTTCCTTTTTGAAAGTGGATCACCAGAGATATAATCTTGGTATAAATTGACATTCTGGTCATTCTTTCATGTAAATTATATGCAGATGATCTCTGCTCGTGAAGGCGTGTTTTTATCTATTCATAACATTTTTTGCAGTCTGATAAAGGGTCACAGTAAAAATTGATATTCTAACAAAACGCTAATCAAAGGGTTACCTTTTACGTATACATAAATGATCTCCGCCCATATAAGGCATTTTTCTCTAAACAAAATATTTTTCCTTGTAACAAATATGTCACTCAATGAGTAAACCTTTGAAATTTGGTCGAATTCCTTCCATAGTTTTCTGAGAAAAGACCAAAAAGGTTATTTTACCATTCAATCAAAATTTCTCGAGAAATTCTTAAATTGTGTTAACCTAGGATCATTTGAGTGAAATTTTGTAGAAATTCATTCAACGTTTCTGATAAGATTTTTAAGTATTAGCTTACAGATGGACGCACACACGTAAGGACGGACGCATACACGATAGACAAAACACCATGGCAAAAGCATCAGTGACCTTCGGTTTATACTAGTAAACTGGTGCCATTTAAGACGACCCTCCGATATTTGAATTAGAAAATATTTGAAAATCATTAGGCTTAGTGAAGAAACAAACAATTTCGCCTTCTGCTAATGCCTCATTACAAATATTTCCAAAAGAAATATGTGTTAATTGTCAACTACACTGTGTATTTATAACATTAGCAACAAGCAACAGTGACATAGAGATTGTCAGTTGGGCGATCAAAACGTGGTAACAAAACCGTGTCTTTAAATCTGCTTTTCCAAGTGTATTATTCTTATTAAATATATTGAATGATGTATTGATTTGAATTGCGAGACAATGTTTTTCTTGTTTGGATTCTTCTCAAAGGTCCCACGCATCTTACTTCACTCTGCTGTATTTTTTTTTTAGAGAGAGAGAGAGGGAGAGAGAGATAGAGAAAGAAAGAAAAAGAGAGAGAGAAAGAAAGAGAGAGAGAGAATCGACCACGAAAAGCAATGCATTAATAATCAGTCACGTCAGTTTTTCCTTTCTTTCCTTTTCTTCAATTTCAACACGACCCAATCAATCAATAGCCATATTACATTCAGACAAACTGAACGTCGGAGAACGACAGACAAATGGTATTTATATTTAAATTAACATTTACCTTTCTTTTTATCCAATCGATTTGGGGACTTATTATTGGATGTATGTAAATCAAACGATATTCGAATAGTAAATGGACGCCTTTTTGACGACAAAGACTTGGGAAAAACAACTTGTATGACATATAACGGTCAAAGCACGGTGGAATTGTCTTCTCACATTTGCAGAAAATTTAATTCAGTTCAGTCATTTTCTGTCGGAGATTTTATAGAATATTAATCAATTTCATAAAATAAACAAATGTTTAAATATATATATATATATATATATATATATATATATATATATATATATATATATATATATATATATATATATATATATATATATATATATGCCCTAAATACGATGGAATCCTGCATACAAACAGCAATTTCTAACAGATTCATCTTGTGGTATTAAAATACTTGAAAATAATATCTCACATCATAATTGGATTTGTCGTTTATCGACGAAAGCCGATTATTTTTGGGGCCTTCTGGCACTTACTGTATTTACAATGAATTCGAGCGGATTTGAATATTGTATCGGTTTGGTAAATAAAACGGTGCACCGTCCTTGTTGCATCAGATTGATTACAAGTAAGTTGGCTTGTTTCTCAAGCTCATTTTAATTACCATTAAATTGCTCTATGAGACGGGATCGAAAAAAAATAATAACCTTTGTAAATTTATGAATTCATATCTCTTATCTTTGCTAATTGTTTTTACGCAGAATCTCGATTTAAGGCAGGATTGAACGGATTTTATTAGCGTGTACCAGAGCGCATTTTGTTGTATTTGTAGTTTTATAAGGTCCCTCCGTGCTCGAGGCATATATGGTATGGACCCCAGAGCGCATTTTATTCCAGCCAATGCTATTTATAGCGTACACGCTCTCGGTACACTTGGCATAAAGTTTACACGATTAATCCTACGGTTTTATCAACATTAACTTTCTGACCTGGAAAGATTCAGTTAATTGTGTATTGATCAAAATTTAGTATTCTTAAATGTTTGAGTTTATTTGCTGTAGGTAGCCGCTCTATCCAGGAATTGAGCGATTATTATTTTTAAGAGACTGAAGGTAAGTCATGCTATATTATAGTAAGCCAAATTTTTAACTAGATAACAAGATGAAATATCGATCTGTTGATCTGTTATCTTTTTTCCTATCCTGCTGTGGGTACACTTGGCATTTAACAAAAAAAAAAAGTGACTGGGCCCCAGATAGCAAGATGACAATTTTTCATTCTATCCATATGTTGTGGGTACCCTTTGGAATTTAATAATAATAATAAAAAAAAAAAATAATAATAATAAACCTGCCCAGGCTCCTGATAAGAAGATGGTAGTATTGATATGTCATTATTCATCCTATCCATACATTGTGGGTACTCAATGGAATTTTACACACACACATAGCAAAAACAACAACAAAAACAACATTGGGCTCCAGTTTACGAGATAACATATTACTCTCTTCTTTTTCATACGATCCATATGTTGTGAGTACTCATTGGAATTACACCTGTTCAATCTCTTATTTATTGCTGGCATGTTTTCTCATTATTACATTGGTTGAATTTATTGGGGTGTATGTTGTTGTTAGTTACTTATAGCTTTGTCACCTCAACATATTGAGTCGGTAATGTATTCATGCTTTGATATGATCAATACATTTTAACCCTTGTCATGCTAGACAACATCATTTACACAATTACGTTAAGATAAATAGGACAATCAGCACTTGTTGCACTCATTGCATGTTAATAATTGCTTTGGAAACTTGCATCATAGACAGTTCTGGTTTAAAGGGTCAAACTGGTGGTGTAGACTTGGATCTTTCTGCACATATGTACAGACTGATCTTTGTTTATACTCCTGCCAAAACTGTTGTAGTCCGGGTTCAGCATGTGTTGGTTAATCTATTTAAGCTGGTGGCTCAAACCAAATGTATTTCTCAAGTGATTGGCCTGATGCGAAAGTAGCATTTTGGTACTTTTAGTGATTTTATAAATAACTAAATTCTATAACTGAGAATTTATTAAAGTGCCAAGAACTTATATAAAACATTATTTCTCATTTTAGTCAAGCAATCGTAATTCTAAATCAACAATAACAACTTATTGGTTGAATAAATTAATTATTGTTACGTTCCGTGTACATTACACTTCATGGACTTGTAGGACAGCCTTTGCGAATTCTTAGATTTTTCTTTTAATTGCTTTTTTCCCTGCTTGTGCTTCAATGTTAACTTAATTTAGCATTAGTAATTAATGTACAAGTACTTTTTTTTTCTAGGATGTCCACACGCAATAAGACAACTAGAAAACGACCAAGTGGTAAGAGTCGCCTCGGGGGTCCTTCGAAACAGTCAAGACAGGAGGTCCTACCAGCACCTCAGTCATTCATCCCAGAACAGGCATCCACACACGCTGCTAACCAACCTCCATCCCAGATGATGCATGCAGCTGAAATGGGTACCCAGACTTCCGGCATGGCTCTTGAAGATTACCAGACACTTCCCTGTGCCTCTGGTGAATTGGCCCCATGTGACGCTGATTCTGTAGGCAACATTGGTGTGACTGGTTTGGCTCCTTCCTTGGACCCTCCCGGTACGAGTTTTATCTTTTCATTAAGTAACAGTCTAGGGGCACATATATCTATTGCTATTAAGGAAAAGATAATGAATAACGAATTCATAGAATTCGGCAGTCTTATGCCTTCGCCCAAAAAAGCTGAGGAAGAAACTAAAGTAGATCTTAGTAGCGGGCAAATGATTTTTAAGAAGCATTCACTTGTCCAAAAGCTCAGTAATGTTGAGCAATGGACTGATGCATGCATGATTTTCATTAGTATTTACTGTGCACGCTACCCGGACCAATTGCAGAGCATCTTAAAATACATGAGTCTGATTCGCTTAGGTGCTTACAGGTATGGAGGTGCAGGTTGGCGCCGTTACGACGAAAACTTTAGACTGAAAAAATCTATTGATAAGACTTTATCTTGGGGTATTATTGACCATGAACTCTGGCTTTTGTACATGGTTAGCTCTGGGCCTCAAGGGTCAGGGCTGCCTAGTAGTCAAGTCAGTAAGCCTGGTAAATGCTATGATTATAATAATGGCTGGTGCATTCGATCAGCTTGTGTTTATAAGCATGTTTGTTTAAGATGCTCAGAGGGTCACCCTTTAATTGCATGCAGTAGCACTACTATGAGGCCGTCTTCTTTTAGGAATTTTGCACCAAATGGATTGGGCTTCCCAAATCCATCTTCCAGTTTTGGTAGACCAGCACAGCCAGGTGCAAGGAATTTTGGAAGCAGAATCCCACGAGTTGCTCAGGGTTGCAGATATAGAGGCAATTACTACGGGCCTAGGCAGAACACCTATTAATGTGGAGCACCTTGTCGAATTGCTTCAAACTTATCCTGTTGTTGATGTTACAAAACAGCTCATGAGTGGTTTTAGTGAGGGATTTTCACTGCAATATACTGGTCCAAGGGTTCGTAGGGAATCACGTAATTTAATCTCTGTAAGGGATAATGAACTTGAAGCCCTATCGCTACTTCTTAAGGAAGTTTCTCTTGGTCGACTGGCTGGCCCCTTTAAAAAACCCCCATTCTTGAATTTTCAAGTTTCTCCAATTGGTTTAGTGTTAAAAAAAGATAAATCTTTCAGACTAATTCAACACCTCTCGTACCCACTAGGTTCTAGTATAAATGACTTTATTGATCATTCAGTATGTTCAGTCCAGTATTCCACTTTTGATGAAGCAATTTCCATGATCTGTTCTCTTGGTAAGGGTGCATTGTGGGGTAAAATGGATATTAAATCAGCCTTCAGATTATTGCCTGTCAGCCCCAAGGATTTTGAATTAGTTGCAAAATTTCTATTTTTTCGATAAATCAATGCCCCTTGGCTGCGCAATTTCTTGCTCCACATTTGAAAAAATTTCCACCTTTTTGCAGTGGGCACTACTCCAGAGAGTTAATTCTAAACAAATCATGCACTATCTAGATGACTTCCTCTTCGGTGGTCCTAAAGATTCTAATGAATGCCACTGTGTCATGAAGGTATTTCAACAGTTGTGCTTTGAGCTTGGAGTACCTTTGGCTGATGACAAAACTGAGGGTCCTACTGAAGTTCTTATTTTCTTGGGCCTAGTTTTGGACACTATCAGGATGGAAATAAGAATTCCTAATGAAAAAATATCTTGCTTAAAGGAGTTGATAATTCATGCACTTAGTCGAAAAAAGGTTACCCTCAGCTTTCTCCAATCATTAACTGGATCATTGAATTTTTGTGCGAGAGCAATTCCAATCCTCAGGACATTTTGTAGTAGATTTTATGCCGCAATGTCTAAGTGTCCAAGCCCTATCACCATATCCGTTTGACATGTCCTCTAAAGGAAGATTTAAGCACAATACTATGCTTTTTAGGAAACTTTAATGGTATTTGTATCTTCCCCGAATCTGTTTGGGTTCAGGACACTGAACTGGAACTTTATACTGATGTGTCAGGTAATGTCTCCTTAGGATGTGCAGCTTATTTTCACCCCCAATGGATTTACTTTCAGTGGCCAAGGTCTACGGCACACAAACGCATTATGAAAGAATTGACCTTTCTCGATCTTGTACCAATTGTATTAGCTTTTCATGCCTGGGGTAATCATCTAAGAGGTAAAAGGTTGATCCTCCATACTGACAACTTAGCCCTGGTACCAATTTGAACGGAAAATCTTCACGTTCTTGGTCTGTTATGCAGTTGATAAGGCCCCTAATGTTGCAATGTATGTCGCTCAATATTACATACAAAGTGCTCCATGTTGGTAGTAAAATTAATCAGATAGCTGACGCGCTGTCAAGGAAACAATGGTTACGCTTTCAGCATCTCGCTCCTCAAGCAGAAAGTCACCCAACAACAATTCCAAGATCTTTCCTACAGTTGATATTCAGCTTAGAGCCAACGATTTAATCAATGCGTCATTGGCAGTTAATACAAAGGAGGCTTACGCCAAGGGCATAAAAGCATTTGAAGCTTTCAGACAGAATTATGAACTAGAGAAGACATGGCCGCCACAGGTTCACCACCTGACTAAATTTGTCTCACACTTGTCTCTAATGGGCTGTTCGACTGGCACGGTTAAATCCTATCTTTCAGGCATAGGTTTTAAATATAAAATTTCTTTTGAAACAGATGTAACACAAAGTTTTGTCATTAAAAAGATGTTAACAGGAATGGCAAGATCTGCGAAAAAGAAAGATTTTATATTACCAATAACTGCTCCTCTTTTAGGTGGCATTATTAAGAAGCTCCCATCAGTATGTTTCGATCATTTTGAAACCGTTTTGTTTGAGGCACTTTTTTCATTGGCCTTTTTCGGATTATTTCGCGCTGGCGAACTTGTCGCGGACAATAAGACTTATGCTATACATGCCATTGATATAAGTGATATTACATTCAAGTTGTATGAATCCATCCTCGAGGTTAAAATCCGTCATTCCAAGACTGACCAGCTAGGTAAAGGTGCTACTTTGGCCCTGAAGTCAACAGGCTCTTTCTTATGTCCTGTTCGTTCAGTGAAAGCTTATTTAAAGATCAGGCCAAAGGTATCTGGTCAGCTCTTCGTTCATTTTGATGCCACTTTAGTTACTCGCTATCAATTCAATGCTGTTTTGAAAAGGGCCATTCAAGCTTACGGAGCTAATGCGTCTAATTATGCATCTCATTCATTTCGAATTGGGGCAGCTACGAACGCTGCCTGTCTGGGCATGTGTGAAGGGAAAATAAAAGAACTCGGCCGATGGGAGTCTAATGCCTATAAATCATACATACGTATTCCAACTCGGGAGATGTTGTCTGGTGTTAACCTAATGTAGTCATATGTTAATTTATAATCTTTTCTTTTCAATTAATAAAATGGCAGGTGCTAAATACTTGCTTAAGTCTTTTACAGCCAAGAATTCCAGAGTATGGATCGTTGGTTCGCCAATAATTAAACACGCCTTTACCCATGCAAAGCGTTATGGGGCTGGAGTCAATCTTGATCTTGGACGACAGGGAGTGAGCATTTGGTGGCAGGGCAAATCTGGACTAAAGTGGTACCAAGTCTCTAAACACATTGATACTCTACTTTACTATGAGGAACCTCCCAAAATATTAGTGTTGCATGCATCTGGTAATGACCTAGGTTGGACTAAAGCTGCTAAATTACGTATTGAAATTCTTGATGGTTTAAGTAAACTCAAACAGTTGATGCCAGACACCTTGATAGTATGGTCACAAGTTTTGCCGCGCCTGAACTGGAGGGGCGAAAGATCTCATAAAGCCCTTCAAAAGTGTAGAGTTCGATTGAACAGTAGAATTGCAACTGAATTGCTTAGGCAGGGTGGTGCTTATATCAAGTACCCGGAATTGGTCGAATCTGAAACGGGGTTATTTTGTACAGATGGCGTTCATTTGTCTTTTATGGGCAACGAAATATTTTTGTACCGACTAGCGCAAGCAATTGAAACCTTTCTAACCTCAGATGCTCGGGTTTCCCCATGTAAAACAGAGATAGGACCATGGAAACCTTTTTGAACTTATTGAAGATATTTCATAACCGTAAATATTTGATAGCTTGTTCGGCTTATATAAGGCAATTATGACAGCCTTATTCATAACATTTTGTAAGCCTACAGTCTGTTACATTTCATATTTACCTAGTGGCATAAAAAAACATATATATAGTAGGCTTTTTTATTTGTGCATTTGCTTTGAAAGTATTGGTATGATTTTTATTTGGTTTTTGGTGGTCAGACAAGTTACTTTAGATGGAAGTCCGTCGACCACACCTCAGTTTGAGGACCTTATTTTCTTGTCTTTCAAATGGCCCACTTTTCCAGGACTTTCGACCATTTAATGGCGGTGCTACGCTTCGCGCCGCAGTGGCGGGTGTCCTGGATGGCGGAGTCCATTTGATTGACAATAATGAGGCTATGGGTGACCGGCTCCCGGGACTCATCCGTCTCTCAGGTGTTGATGTTCGATTTGTGAATTTCTAATGTTCAAAGCCATGGCCAGTTGCGCCAAAATAAATAATAATAGTAATGGCAGATACTTGGCTCGAGTTGTTATATAGATCGCGGAATTACACCCAAGGTGTAGAGTATCATAATTGTAAGGTTGCTTTGCCTTGTCGTTCGTTAGAACTGTGTTCATTACCTTTTTTTTTTTATTCTTTTTTTCCAACATCATTTTACATTACTTCTCTCTGTTAACAACAATATGTAATGTATACATTATTTGAATTATCTATCCAACAGATATGTCATCACTCATATATGTTTTTGGTGTGATTTTGCTTACTATCTTACTTGCATTGGTTTTGAAAGTCTTTTCCGAAATGTAGTATTTAATAAATTTTATGCCTATAAAACGGTAGGGACTTTTTTAAAAAATGTATCAGCAGAGACTGAAGCAAATTAAAATCTTTACTTTAGGTTCTCTATATCATGCGCTATGTACTGTATAAGTTTTATATTGAAGAATTTTCCGAATTCTTATTTATCATTTTCATGACGGACAGACACCCGGTTTTTTAATTTTAATTTGAGTTAACGCCATTGAGTAATAACATATCTGTTGCACGCAAATAACTTCATAAAACAACGCACATTCACATTTTTATAGCTTAGTAAATCATGAGTTGGGAAAAATATAAAAACACAAACTAGGAAAAAAAAAGGTAAACAATGAGAAAATGAAAAAGTGCAATGAGATGAAAGCACCTTTTTCAACAAAGTGTTAAATACTAGTAACTACAGTTTTGAAGTTATTATATCAAGGTATATGGCTCTATAGGAAGGATTTTACAATTGCCCAATTTTCGTTTTCAGAATGATTTATATCTGTTTTCTGATAAATATCCCATGCTAACATCAAGAATTTTTTATACCCGTCAAAAGTTGGTGCAACTTTATTAAGTTTACATAAAAATATGTATTTCTTAAATTGAAGAATCACAACGTCTGCCCGAATAAAATCATTACAGTATCCTAAGATAACTCCGGGATTATTGAGTGTGAAGTTTGGATAAAAATATTTTATTTTTCTTTCTAAGATAACTAGAATGTGTTTAACTTTGCAACACTCGCAAAATATATGAGATAGTGTTTCATCGGTCAATTCGCAAAATGTACAAAGTTTTGTTTCAGAGAGTTTCATCTTAAAAAGAAGTGCATTCGTTGGTAAAATTCTATGTATAATTCTGAATTGAAGCCAACGACAATAAGTATCCGTTGTTATTTTGTAAGTGTTTAGATGTATCCTATACCAAGAATTTTCAATATTTCCAAAAAGGGACAGCCATTTATTTTCACAAGTGGGAGTATCCCTGTTACTAACCAATGTGCTATAAATGTATCTATTGCAATATTTATTTGTTAGTATTGGATGAAAGAAGCATATAGTGCAAGGGTTGTGGTATTCCTCAAGTAAATATGAATCATTTTCAATATTGTAAATTTGCACGAAAGATTGTACGGCCTTTTTAATACTATAATAGAATAAAAAAAATATTTTTAAATCGAAAGTATTTTGTAAAGATTGTAAAGACCTAAAAGTTCCATCTGGATTAAGTAATTCTTTTATAAAGCGGATACCCTTTTCATACAACGTTTTGTTATAAAAAGATTCAGAATTGATAGTAATAAGTTTATTATGAAATATTGGAGTATGCAAAATATGCGTCCATTTTTTTAATTCAAATTTTTCAATATAAATTGCGTAAGATTTAATGACGTCTCTCCAAAATTTATTTTGAATTGTTGCTGCTATTTTGTCACAGTAATTAGATCCAAAACTAAGAATTTTATCGATTTCAAAGTAATTATTGGGTAAAAGATAGCACGTGTTTTTATTATATGTAACGAGATTTTTCAACCACTTTATCTTCAAACTATGAATGAAAAGGTCTACAGCAGGAATTCTTAAACCCCCATTTGCATAGTCTTTAATTCCTACGGAATATTTTATTTTCGAGCGGCCGTCCCAAATGAAATCGTTAAAAATAGTTTGTAAAGTTTTAATAGTTTTATGGTCTGGTGAAGGTAAGCTTATAAAAAGATGAGTGAGTAAGGGAAGTAATAGGGTTTTAACAACTGTAATTCTTCCAAAGGGAGTTAACTTACGTCTTTTCCAATATGAAATGCATCTTTTAATCGATTGTAATTTATTACTAAAATTCATTTCTTGCATTTTGGCTAAATCAACGTCAAATTTTATTCCTAATAAACTAAATTGTGTTTCTCCCCATGATAATTTCCATTTTGTTTTTATAGAGCGTGTACTATATTTCAGTACTCCTATCCAAATTACTTTTGTTTTTTCAAAGTTAACTTTCAATCCTGATATAAGTGTAAAATTATTGAGGGTCTCTAAAACTGCATGTAATATTCTTTCTGTTCCGTCTAAAAGTAGGGTAGTATCATCAGCGAACTGGGATATAATGTATTCGTTGCTTTTGATTTTTATTCCAGATATACTCCTGCAGTTCTTTATTTTGTAATTAAGGATTTGCGCACAGAGAATAAAGATGTACGGTGATAAGGGATCGCCTTGTCTGCAACCTCGTTTTACGGTGAAGTAATTCGATATAAAACAATTTAACTGAACACATACGTCCGTATTATATAAAAAAAGTCTTATCCATTTTTGAAACATATCACCAAAGTTTAGAAAGGATAATGTACTTTCAATGAAATTAAATTCAATCGAGTCGAATGCCTTTTCAAAATCAATAAGCATTAATAGTCCAGGTATATTATGTTGCTCACAGTATTGTATAATGTCATAGACGAGTCGTGTATTTTCACCAATGTATCTATCTTTAATAAAACCGGTTTGGTCCTGCGAAATAAGAATGTCAAGAACTGATTTTAATCGATTAGCTATCGTTCCAGACGCTAGTTTGTAGATGACATTTAAAAGTGTAATTGGTCTCCAATTTTTTAGAAAGTGTTTAGGTTTATTATCTTTAGGGATGCATATAATAGTGCCTAACTTTATATTTTTAGAGATTTTTCCAGATGAAAAAGCTTCATTTAAAGCTCTCACAACAAAGCAACCTATTTTATTCCAAAATACTTTTAAAAAATTACTAGTAAAACCATCACAGCCAGGACTCTTATCATTTTTCATATTTTTTAATGTAATCGATACTTCTTCGTGGGTTAATAAACCCTCGAGTGACAATTTTTGATCTTCGCTCAGTTTCTTTATTTCACAGTGTGAAAGGTTTGTTTCTAAATCAGTTTTTGGCACTTTTATTTTGTGAACTTGAATACAACTTTTCGTAAAAATCTTTTATTTCTTTAAGAATTTCATCTTGAGCATAAACTCGTGTTCATTACGTTGATGGCTTTTCATTGGCCATCTAAAATAACTGGATTTGTCGTTTATCGACGAAAGCCGATTATTTTTGGGGCCTTCTGGCACTTACTGTATTTACAATGAATTCGAGCGGATTTGATTATTGTAACGGTTTGGTAAATAAAACGGTGCACCGTCCTTGTTGCATCAGATTGATTACAAGTAAGTTGGCTTGTTTCTCAAGCTCATTTTAATTACCATTAAATTGCTCTATGAGACGGGGCCGAAAAAAATTAACCCACCACTCCCAACCCTGTTTTTCTGTGTCATTTGCTCGCCCAGGTTTTTCTCTATTTACAGGTGTTTGAGTGGTATTGCTGTTTCCTCACCACGTCGTCATGGCTTTGACTGACTTACTATGGCGGGTGTCCTGGATGGCGGAGTCCATTTGATTGACAATAATGAGGCTATGGGTGACCGGCTCCCGGGACTCATCCGCCTCTCAGGTGTTGATGTTCGATTTGTGAATTTCTAATGTTCAAAGCCATGGCCAGTTTGCGCCAAAATAAATAATAATAGTAATGGCAGATATTTGGCTCGAGTTGTTATATAGATCGCGTAATTACACCCAAGGTGTAGAGTATCATAATTGTAAGGTTGCTTTGCCTTGTCGTTCGTTAGAACTGTGTTCATTACCTTGATGGCTTTTCATTGGCTATCTAAAATAATGAAAATCAGTGCGATGCAGACAAACTGGTAGAGTTGTGCACAAGCCATTTTACGTCTTGTGAAGAAAGGTATTTTAAAAAAATACTTTCTTCGTCAAACAATTCTTTTCATGATATAGATGCTAATCAGAAACAATGGTTCGATGATGAATGTAGAATCAAGCGAGAATCTTACAAAAACGCCGCCAAAAAACTATAACAAATATATACCTGAATCAACCCGCTTCGATTTTTTCATAACAAAAAGAATATAAATATTGTTGCAGAGCTAAAACATCGGAGAATAACACAATTGTTTCACGTAATTTAGAAAATATTACTATTTCTATAGATCAATTCCATGGCCATTTTAAAAAAATAGCGGAATGCGACTTAATGTCCTTGACTAATACATGATGACAGCAGCAAACCCAATGTTTCTGATCTAAAGCTTGTTCCCAATCGAACAACCGCGGTGTTTGAAGAAAATAAAACAAACTAATAAATCAAAAACGACCAATCAAGTCATTCATTCTGACCGGTAGTGAAATTTGAACTCCAACATTGGCCGACATTTTAATGAAGCATGGTTTGGCGAATTTAAAGTCGTTTCTATAGCTAAATCAAGCTGTAATTACGACAGTTGGGTCGCAGTCCAAGCATTGTACACTTTAGATGTTACTGGCGTTATTTTTCTACGAATCACGCCGTTAAATAACGATCCTCCAGTCGGAGTCAGTGGTTGTGGCTATCGGAATCAGTGAACTGGGCAAGTAATCGTATGCTGACTGGATACGCTGTATTCCCAAAGAATATATAAAAGTTTAAAATGAGTGTCATAAAAGATTTTATTTGAAAATTTTAGGCTTGTTTAATATTTTGCTAGAAACGACGGTCTGTAAAAGAGGGCAATGGTTTTAACCTATTTATTTCATGTCGATTGAAAAACAACCTAAATCAATTATGATTATTAACTTTTTGCATGGTGAATCAATTCAATCTGGTAAAAATATATAGTTACCCCCATGTCGAGTGTTCATAACACCATACTCCCGTTTTAACCCTGCCATTGTATAACCTAAATATTCCTGCCTTTGCTGGGTGTATAGACAAAGATCAGCCTGCTCAAATGTCGAGTCTTTCAGACCTTTGATTTAATTATGATTCTTAAAAAAAATTTATACAACAAGTTTGTTTTATGTCTTTGCTTTTATTTTCTTTTTCACTTTCAAAGTGGATATTGCTATTGGAGGCTACGTTATAGTGTACCTTACAACAATAAGTGTTGGCTACTTTGTCACCAACATTTTACAGGGTTATCTCCCATAGTTCTTTTTTTTTATTCATATAGCTTTTTTACCATTTGTAGAATGTAGGTATTGGGGGTCCCTACGCGCATGCACAAAATCGGAGCCGCGGCTGCCATAGAGCCGGGAAAAAGTTCGTTCCTCGATCGGGCTCAAAGCATGTACTTAAGGAGCGGGTTTGGGTTTTGCTTTGGCTCCGATTGAGCTCAAACTTGGTACTGAGGAAGGCATTTGGATCCTTACGCGCATGCAACAAATCGGAGCCGCGGCTACACTGATTCCGGAGAAAAGTTCGATCCTTGGTCGGGGTAAAATGGCCGAAATCGGTGTCGGTTTGGGTTTTGGTTTGAATTTTGCTCCGCCGCTAGGACTCCGACTGAGCTCAAACTTGGTACGGAGGAAGGTATTTGGGGTCCCCACCCCGCACGCACAATATCGGAGCCGCGGCTGCAATTGCAAAACTACAAGTGTGCTTAAAATATGCTTACATGATGCCTTTGATGAAAATTGCTTTGATACCAGTACTAAAAGCAGAAACACTGGTTTGAGCGCACAAACCTAAACGTCATATTGGGGAAATACGCTGTCAGAACAGTAAAATTGTCCTCAGGATCTTTTTTTTATTTACTTTTCGGGATTGTGCTAGCATTTGAAATTCCTTGACTCCTTGTCAGGAACATTTAGGAGGGAATATGTTTTTGAAAGGGCCAAAACAGAACATACTTTACATGTAAGTATAGATTTAAAAGTGTGAGCGAGATAGGACACTTTTATTGACTTGTTTATAATGATTCATTTCCAAGAATGTATTACCTAGATATGAAAAAGACGATATTGTTCAAAGATATATTTACTACTATAATTTTTGTAGAGGATGTTTACGGTTCAGGGTCAAACACAAGACCTGTGTTTTCAGCTTCGTCAAGTTTCGATATTTCGCGCATGATTTCTGTTGATTTTGGTATGCACATTATCAGTTTTGTTATCTACAGTTCAAAAATGTCACATCGTGCAGTAATGTTGAAAAGTTATCAAGCGATCGAGGTTTCTTTACGTATGGTTTGATTTGTCTTCATATATACGCCTACCACCCAAAAAGTGACCACTACATTTATCTTAATTTAAAATGTTCTCTCACTAAATTATAAAAAAAAAACTGGTAGAGTAAGTTAAAAAAAGATTTCAGCGGTAGTTCAGCCTGACATGTGACATGAATAAAATAGAAGGTGGATTCCTCTTTCCACTTATATGTCCATTATTTACTAACGTTAGACAAAACTTTTATGAAGAAGCATTAAGCACACTACACTTGTACTAACATGTTTAAATTTGTGTCTCTGATGAAAACTAACAATAAATGTATTTTTTTTTTAATTTAGAAAAGTTCATAAAAGAAAGTTTTTCACGAGAATATTGTATTGTGCATACCACTAGGTTGATTTCATTCCAAAAATCTAACCTCTTTGTTTTAGCCCCCACAAAAACATGTTTGCAGAGACATGCAATGTTGATTTTTCGATTAAATGTATTCACGCTTTGTTGAATTTTGTACACTGTATATCATTTGAAGTGAAATTGTAAGGTTTATATCAGTAAATTGTCTTGTATTTTGTATCTTTGTATAGTTTGACTGAGACATCAAACTACAAGTTCAAAATCAACATTTTATTCATTCTAAATCAACATAGTTTTCATCGTGTATCTAGTATGAAATTAATATCGAATGCTTTTTCTTGTGTTTCGAATATAAGTTAAGAATCCATGGCCAGTCACATTTAACAAAAATCTTAAATGGTTTATTGGAAAAATAATCTTCGTAACTTCAGCTTGAAATGGTGTAGGTACAACGTTTAATTCGCAAAACCATCGATTATGCTAGACACAAATGCTGTTGATATTGCAGTTCAAAGTTCACTTCTGGACTAAATGTAGAGTTTAATTGAATTAACAACCTTTTTAAATGCGAGTTGCGATCTGTCAACTGGATGTAACGACAGAAAAGTTAATTTGAGATTTTTTTTCATTTTTAGTGACGAGACCTTCCTTTTTAATGCAATACATTTAAAGAAAGTGCGACAAAAACGTAAATGAAAAAAGACGGAAAATAACTAAAAAAAGTATTAAGTAAAGATGTCATTAACATCGATGTCAATCAAGCATCAATTGACCAGTCAACTCGTTTATTTATACAATGAATGACCTTTGGAATCCATAGCGGTGGACATTGTTATCTAATCTTTTTGTGCCTTAAACGTCGTAACTACAATTTATCAAACATAAACTTGACCTGTGGTCTCCCTAGATAAGTACAGTTTTCTAGACAAACACTATCCTGCTTCCCCTATAAAAGATTAAAGTGCTGTCAGCACTGTAATCGCTCGCAACTGAACAATTAAGAAATTGTGTTGTCGTGGATGTTGGAATATTCGTTATATATTTCTTTGGGGGGGATCAGAACTTTGTTTGCAGTGAGTACAACTAGTTTTAGACCATCTAGATTTTGTTCAAAACCATTTACGTAAACAAAAGATATATTTCTAATAGACCAGCACAATGCAAATCAGCCCTAGAAATCATTTCTTTAATCAGTATGTATTTGTTTGGAATATATATTTTTATTAGAATTTGTCAAACTTTATAGTATTATACAATAACCAACCCATTGTTGTAAGCACACAAATTGTCATTTTCGAAGAAAATATTGTTCAACAAAGATGCAAGTTAAACGATTTGGCCAAAGAAGACTCAATATAAGGCATAAAACCCTTAAAGACAGACCCTTGAACTTGCCATTAGCCGGTAATAATTACATGGATGTATCTGTGAGTTAAGTTTCAATAGATGGATAAATGTTATACAAAACGTCCCAAGTGTAAGAGAAAGGATATGAAAAGAAGGGGCTATCAATAACTTTTTTTTCATCTGTGAATTCTGATAACAAGCATGATAAGGGACTTCTGCAATATGTAATACATATTCTATGGTTACGAGCAATAGATAATCCAAACAAAGCGTTCTTTATACTTAGCTTATGCCCATTACCCTAACTCAAGACCCTCCATTTCCCTTTTACTCAATGTTGGGAGATTCTACATCATTCTTATTGTATGACCCGACCATTAATTCATCATAATTTGTTTTTCACCCCAATTTTGAAGCCGAAATGCAACTGTCTGTCTAACTCTTCAGTGACCATTTACAGAGCTTACAGCACTTTGATTAACTTATGGCTGGAAATAATTATGAAAGACTCGTTCTCTACATGCTTGTTTACACCTTAAATGATTCGGCGAATGGGTTAGTCACATGATCTGTCGACAGAGTTTGGGTGAGGAGGAGAGAGAAACTAGTCCCTTTGATACATCTGGTACAGTCTACAAGTTGGAGTTTGAAATAACACCATCCCATGTTAAGGTGTGTATTAATTAGGGATGGTAACGAGTACCAATTTTACTAATCGAGTACTCAATCAACCTTCCGATCGAGTGCTCGAATACTCGAATAGAAACATCGTCTTTTTGTTATAGTCTCTGTGTTGTCAAACAAATTCATATGCGATTTAAGCAGCATATCTTCGGTCAAAAAGTATTTTTAGAAAACATTTGATCATTTCTTTATTTGAGATAAACGGACAATTGTTAGATATGTGATGATAATTACAGAAAATGTCAAAATTTTTCCATTAAACTCCATTAAACTCGCTTGAAGAGCTTCCGTACTATAGACTTAGCAAGAAGCATTATTGGACTTTCTGGAATTTATTTGTGGTATAATCGTGAGTGAGATTCTTCTTCTTCGGGTAACAGATAGCAATAGAATGAAACCTTTACAATAATCCAATAATCGGCTAATTCAATATTGCCTTAACCAATCATATCAAAAGGTAAATCTTACGGACGTCCAATTAAAATGCACCGGTCGAAATCAGAGTAAAGAGCGGCAAAGGTGCAAAAATTTATGACATTGTTTGACAGCGAGAACAATAGCTGCTGGCACTTGATTGACAATATCGAGAGATTAGATAATCGGCAGACGACCAGGTGTTACATACTCTACCCTTTGCACTGCACAGTGTTGGAAAAGAGCGATCGGTATTTTGAGAAAGTATCAAAACTTGAGTGTGGAAACGAATTTTCATTTTTGGGCTGTTATTTATTTTTTACCGATTACTCGATTAGTGATATTGTTAATCGATACTCGGACGTTCGATCGAGTACTCGATTAATCGAGTACTCGTTCCCATCCCTAGTATTAATTGACGGTTTTTCCCTGAATTACTCTTCCATGTACAATATATGAGCGCGTGCGTGACATTTCCAACCATTACACATGGATCCGCACAGTCTGATCAGAGTCTTCACTATGCGCTCTGTAGACAGATACTGACCCAAAGTTCATTTAAACATCCAGCGAATATTCTAATTGCCCCGAATGGCTGTCCAGGGTGCTCAATGTGTGCGAGTCACGCGCATGTGAAATTGTTGGAAATGTCACGCACAGGCTCATATCGTCTGGCGAATGAAATACATTTCTAAGTATAGACACTTAAACTGCCTTCACGATTCAACTTGTTCAGATGTATCTATCCCCCGTCAGGAACCTCCTGAGAAATCCGTAAAATAATCAAAGTGCTATCAGTATCATTTTTGACGACAATCTTGTTGAACAAAGATGTAAGTAAAACGCTTTGGCCAAAGACTGAATTTAAGGAATAAATGTTCTGATAGACGGACAACTGTTAAACAATATGTCCCGATCTTTTGACAGGATATATGCAAAGAAAGAACTGGCAATAGCTTTTTGCGTCGTCATCTGTGAATTAATACAGACATGAGAGCCTTCTGCGGTCTGAAATACCTACAGCTAGAATTGTTGATTGATGAATGTAGGACGTTTTGGCTCCGGACGTTTTGGCCCGGACGTTTAGGCCCGGACTTTTTGGCCTCGGACGTTTTGGCCCCCAACGTTTTGGCCCCGGACGTTTTGGCCCTATTATTATATTGGCCTAATTTTCTACCTTCATTCCATGACCCCATGCACCTTTTTTTACAAACTTTCGTTCCCCCAATCCATGGACCTTCCACAAGAAATTTGACTTCAAACGACCCAGTGGTTTCTGAGAAGAATATGTTTGAAAGTTTGGACGGAGGGACGGACGGACAGACAGACCATTGGATATACTATTAGCTAGGATTTTAAAATTTAATAAAAATAACAAATATGGAATTGAATAAGATAGCATTTTATTGTTATAAATTTAGCAATACACTACCTTAATGTTTACCTTCATATAAATAGTACTGTAAATATAAAACATAAGAAGCCTCCGTGGCGTAGTGGTTAACCCACTCGCCTTGTAAACCAGGGGTCGTGAGTACATCATTATCGATTAATGTTAGAAATCAGAATATGTAAAGAAAACTTTCCAACCTTATCAGAGCTCCACGTAAGGGGGAGTAACTGATGATAATTTTTCTTATTTCTTATCCAAGACATTGGTTGTGGGTACTTGTTAGAATCGCCTCAACGAGGTGATTCTAATGAGTACCCATAACATATGTTTTGAAGGAAAAAGGATCAGAATTATCTCTAATTATCAGCCAAAAACCCCTCTTTACTGCAGCTCTGCTGTATGCAAGCAGATTTTAGCTTTCTCATTTGTGCCATAAATTGTATAAACCCAATTACGATAATAATAAGATAAACAAATTTTGAAAAACATACTGGTTAAACTAAATTAAATATAGACCAAATTTTTTTCAAATATCAAATATAAATTACAATTTTTATGTCATATTATGTTATTTTAATTAAAATTTGTATTCTATTAGCTTTAATCTCCAATAAACAAATATATTTATTAATAACCTGATATAGGCCAAAACGTCCTACTCTGCCCTTTTTTGAGGCCAAAACGTCCTAGGCCAAAACGTCCAGGCCAAAACGTCCGGGCCAAAATGTCCGGGGCCAAAACGTCCGCGCACCTTGATTGATAGATACGAACGGTATTGAATCTTCCTCGTTAAAAATAAATAAACGATAACATATTTGTTGTGCTAAAATTGTACCGCAGTTTAAAAACTGTACCTACGAGATTATTGTATGTTCTGGAACGCAATTTGGATTTTATTTTTATCCATCTAGCTAATAGTTTACTTATTTTCTTGGATATATTTGTGATAAGAAGTATAGAAATAGTGAGAGAGAGAGAGAGAGAGAGAGAGAGAGAGAGAGAGAGAGAGAGAGAGAGAAAAGAAAGAGAAGGATGGCAAGCAAATGAGAGGTCGCGCTGAGAGGGAGGGAGAGAGAAAGTGTGTGTGTTCGTTATAATATTTTTTTCAATTCCCTGTTTTTCCACTGTAATTAAAATCGCGTGAATTTTAAGCAAAAGTGAGGTCGTTAAATTCTCCATGAATTCATTTTCTAGACTCGATATCCAAAGAAATTCAGATGCTCCTTTACCGACGGCTATTCGAACTGCTTATTACCCAGAATGTTCAGTATTGTATGCGACCAGTTGAGTTAAAGGAAGCATTGGGAAATAGGGTCACAAATGTATCATCGAAAGCGCGAACATTAATCACTTCCAAAAGGTCGCGATTAAAAACGAACAGAGGTCAACTAGAGGTTTAATTCCTAAATTAATTACTCAGTACATTGGATGATCTATTGGGATTCAGAATATTCCGAAAGAGCAAGAGGTTTCGATACCTTAGGCACTATTTCTATTCGTCTGACAGGTGAGATATGCCTTAGCACGACATTTACAACGTTTTCTGTAGCAAAGATTCAGATTAGCCCAAACGTTTCTACAGGCCACTAGCGAATCACCTGAATTCACTGTATAGTTTTCCAGGCGCCTTCACTGTATGCATAAGTGGAATAGTGGGATCGCTTGCTACGCAGCATGGTTTGGATGTCAACTGGTTTTGACGTGCAAGAGAAAAAAAAAATAATTTCGAGTGTTCTAACTGGCCGAAAAAATATTTATTACTATAGGTAAAAAAATTGAGCACGCGGCTATTTTGAATGCTTCTTTACATATAGTTCCAAGCAAAAAAGTATCAAAATTTATAAAATGATTGCTTTTTCGCTCGTTGGCATTAAATTAAAGGAAATTAAGATACTATTTCTTGTTTTCATGGAGGTATGAAACGTAAAACCAAATAACACTAGTCTTATGTTTGAAGCCGCGAGCATATAGTGTGATTTTGTTTTTTTCCTTCATACTTCCATGAAAACTAAAAATATTCTATTAATCTCTTTAATAAAACAAGAGGTATATAGTCTGTTGACGACGTAAAAACGTAGTTACTACAGCTTGAAGACTCAAAACGAATAAAAATAATAATAAAACAAAAAAACGATGATTGAGATTTCAACATTCAACCATCCAGAACAACAAAAGCAACCAAATATGTTATTGTGCCAGTTTTGTAAAAAAGTACATGGCTTATTCTTAGTGTAGGGGTAGTTATTTTGAAGAGAATGGTTTTTTGATTTTAAAATATCGTGCCCTGTAATTTCTTGCACTTCTCACACGCTTGGTGCCAAACCGTCCTTTTTCTGGTCACAAATATCTTTTCAAATAATGACATAATTGAAGGTATGCATTAATTTACCATTTGGTCGAGAATATGAGCCCTAATACGACAAAATGACGTCGGACCCATTTAGTTGCACCAGTCTCTGCGAAATAAGTGAAAAACTATTAAACTTAGCGTTAAACTCTCTTAAAGTTTTGATTTGCAGCGTTTATTACATTCTGTTTGACGATAAGTATTTTATTCGTCCACTTCGTCATTTGATACAAGACATCGGGAAATAGGTCATGTTTCTCCCTTCAATGATTAGCGAATAATAAGTAGTGTGCTCTTGTAATTAGCCAAATCAGCAAATACTTTTAGAAGTTGCGTTTGACATTATTATTTACAGCGTGTAATACATTATGTCTGGCGATAAGTATTATATCTACTTTATTTCAGACTTGCATAGATGACACAAATTTCCACAGTTTCAACCACAAAACGCCTTTAGACAATTACCAGTTTGTCTTTTATCGTAACACGATGAGCTCGATTGAGCAAATTGAGTTCACCTACCCAAATAAATAGAGAGACTTCATGTCAAGTTTGTAGGCAATACTAAAAACTACACAAAATATATGGTCACTCCCGGTTACATAATAGTTACGTATAGTAAACGTTACAACCAGGCTTATCTAAAGTTGTAGTAAAAACGTTCGACGACATTTTTGTCTGATTCTTTGAAAAACCTGCTTTAACCCTTTCGGTAGGCCGATATTTAGGGCCACCAGTGAAAATTCTGAGTTCCGTTAAACTTAGGGTTTGTAGTCTGTAGACGCTTAACGTATTCAACCAACGTTACACTTCATAATTACCAGTCGGCTGTTATCAATAGACCACTGTCTTTTCTAGGATGCACAATTTTCATAATATTTCGCATCTTCACCAAATACTTACTCTATCTTACAGATGATTCCATAAAGATAAAATTCTCCTCTGGATAAATGTCAAAAAAAAAAAAAAGAAAAAGAAAATCAGAAGATCGTTTCAGGCCTGCTCGGGCCTCTAGATTTGTTTTTTATTACACGTGGATTACATTAACATTTGAAGATGCGTGTTAATTTACACAATGCTCTTGTTAACAATCATTTCAAACCATTACCCTTTCTGTAATTGATGTCCAACCATTATGCCGAGTCCTCATGACGTACTTTTCGTATTATCTATACAAAATCATACTGAAAAGTACTCTCAACCGCTCGTACATAAACAGCGTATTTAATAAGTGAGCTGCCTCTCGATGTCTTACATTTTTAATCAAATAGATGAATATATTCTCGCCGCAATCGAAGGTCTTTGATACAATTTGAAAGACCTTTTAGTCATCAACATGAAGTATAAAAACTCGATTTTTATTGAATTTCAGGAAAAAATCCATAAGAGTAGTGATATGATTCGTTCTTCATGAAAACCTGCCTGAATGAAAAAGAACTGATTTTTTAATATCATTCTAACTTTAAATTACTTGTTTCATAAAAAAATAGGGGAAAATTAATAATTCAAAACCAGGTAAAGTCTCAAATGCCTTTGTACATTATCTCGCTATCAGACAGCAACATTTTAGATTGGTCCAAGTTCAAAGAAGGAGCAAGCGACAGATTGTATATGATGCAATGTTTATAGCCTGCATTTTATGGTGGAATTTTCTTTGCAATCGACTAAGATAAAAAAAAACAAAAAAAAACGTCAAAATTTCGTAAAATATCAGAGAGTATAGAAAACGAATCGTTGATTAGCGACCGAAACGTCCTCAAGAAATGGATTGGCCAATTAAATGATTCATTTAGATCGGAATCGGAAGAGTCCTGCCCTTTTGTCAAGCATATTTGATGGTCTGACCAAGATGTCTACACTATAGCTAACTCAATCCTTATTGTCGACGTTTTTGTCAACAACCAGAGACTTACCTTTTACTTTATCTGAGCACGTAATAAAAACAGGCGAAATAAAGGATCCGTCCATCAAAACTATGATTTCTTTTCGTCAGATTAATAAGGTATATACGTGTATATTTGACTTTAAATTTTACACTTGTTGGTCAAACTTGGTGCCTCTGCCGCCTGAAATATTGTAGCAAGGAACTTTCCTTTACCCTTGGATGCAAAGTTGCGCATCCATAATAAAATGTCTCAAGTTGATTTAAAAACAGGTTGATCTTTGTATAAGACTTAAAATAAGGACACATGAATGACTTAATAGTTAGAACGATGGGGAGGGAGAGAAAAGCGACCTAGATACACTAAGCAAGAATAGAAAAAAATAATATGTATAAAATGTTTTTTAAACAAAATTCGGGTACAAATTGAGATACAGGACAGCCGGATTGACAAATTTACAGTATAAATAGGAACTGTAACTGCTACTATAACTGTATTAGTCAGTACTTATATGGCATACAATAATTTCACGAATTAGAAGGCAAAAGTCGAGTATATAGAAACACATTCCGGAAATAACAGCAAATTGGTTGATAAAAAATTGTATACGACCTCAGACAGCAAAAGTACACTGATGAACGGGTATCATCATCGCGATAAAAACTGAGGTAGAAACATAGGCCAACCGATATCTTATCAACGTTATGGTAGCAACTGATAGGAGGTTCGAGACATGGAAAAGGTTTGTATTTGATAAAAATGTGTAGCTCAGGCTCAGAATGTGAGTATCGTATCCCTTTACTTTTAGTTTATTCTCATTGCAGTCTTGTTTGAGAAGAATCAGGTAGTTGGAGATGTATTGTGTTGGAAGAACCCATCCATTAATAAATGTACTAAAAATACACCACATATTTCCTAATCATAATGTCAGACGACAAAGCCTCTTAAACAAATATTGCTATGCAAAATGCCTAAAAAATTAACAGCCGGCGGCCTTACCATATACCGTGTAATAAGAATAATCATGAAAAAAACAAAACTAAAATGTTGAAAAAATAGGAAAAGGTGGAAAAATTGCCACCCACCACCTCAGTTACAAACCTTTCTAAGCTTAGTATCGCCCAGATTTCTTTTCTAGAGAGGGGTTTGGAGTTTATTCCCGAAAAAAAAGGAAAGGCAGACTGCCATCTAACCTTTCCGAGTAGTAGAGGAGAATTGGACTGATGGAATATTTTCATGGACAAAGGTGAAATAGGGACGGAGAGCAGAGTATATTGGAGAAGTTTAAAAGTTGTAAGAAAAGCTTTTTCACTCCGAACAAAGGCCGAGATAAACAACTTGATTTGTGCATTGAACTTGTGAAGCGTGATATAGTAGAAAAGACTGATATAGAAGAAAATCTGAAAACATGGCTCGCCTTGCATACCAAAAGCCGAAAATTATGCATATTACGAGTTCCTTCAACATCAAAATATTGTTATTCGCTCAATCGATAAAGGGTCTAACATCGTAAAATTTGACAAAAAAGCACTTGATAAATGTTAAGGATTTGTCGAGTAGGAAAGTGGGCAGTGCTCGTTGTATGAAAAAGAATGATATATACTTGTGTCATAACTCGGTGGAAAGGTTGGCCAATGCTATGTAGGGGACAATTTCAAACGATTTAGACACATATCGTTACCCAAGATATGTGTCACCAGGTAAATTTAAAGGTAACTCTAAGCAATAAAATATAATAATGAATAAAATAATATTAAAAAATGCTCCTAACATAACCAAATAAGTTGTAAAGACACGTCCACCTAAAAGATAGCTGAAATGAATGAGTATGTATATGCTTCAACTAGCTAACTGATTTGATAAACTAACTCAGACGGATTCAAGAGCAATTCCGAAAGACTGTATACCCTTTCGCTTTGATGTATGTAAATTATATTTCATGTTACACAGAAGGAAGACTTATTAGGGAGTGAAGAGTCTCTCGATCAAAGGACTTCACCCTTAATAGATACAAATAATGTTAATGAAAATGATAAAACCAGTCCTTGAGATGATTGTTGTTGAATTATTTACTTATTTTTATTTATTTGTTTATCTTTATTTATTCATTTTTATTTTATTTGTTTTTTTTTATAAAAGCAACTACAAACATACAATGTGGTTGAAATTGGGTCTTAACTAGAAACAACACATCGCATGTACATACATGCGAAAATGGTATGAAAAACTTACTGAACTCACAAAAGCGACCGGCCTTCTATAAAGGATCATTGATGATGGTTCCGTCTATTGTTCGCAGGTTAGGTAGAACTTTTAAAATTTGCTGATCACGGTAATAGTATCTGTATAAATATCAAGGTTAGATTTAATTCCTTGTTTGACTATAATGGCAACATTTATTCTGATCTCAATGTTAAGCCATTTAATACGCAGTTACAACTCAATTAATCAAAGCGCCGAAAGCGCTGAAAGCCTGAGATATGTATACAGGAAATATATAATCTGGCCACACAAAGTTTTATGGTCGGATTATCGGAGGGGTCACTTTCTACCAAAATCTACTGTCGATTATGCGCAGATCTGCCCATTTGTGCGCTAGGGGACACAACCTGCACGCAATAATTTTCATCCCGTTGAGGTATTGTAACAATATATTTACATGTATATATCGTTACATATTTTTCACCAAAATGCTTTGAAGGGATCTGATAAAGGCCACTCAAGGATCCTTCCTGAGAATTTTGGTTGAGTTTGGTTGAATTATGTTTAGTACTTTCTGAGAAGAAGTAAAAGTTGACGGACGGACGGACACCACATCATGACAGAAGCTCGTTGGCTTTCAGCCAGTGGAGCTAGCGTGAGAGATAGAGAATGAGAGAGATGGGGGAATGGAGCGTGTAGCCAGGTTCGAACTAGGAGGCTCTTGCGTGCGAAGTGAGTATTCTACCACACAGTCCAATTTCGTTATGTAAATATGCGCTTTATAACCTTCAGATAAAGAGAATGAGAGAGGGTGGGCGGTCGTTTACCAGGTTAACATGATTATGTACACCTCTCAAAAGCGGTATTTAGACGTCGCATCCTTTGGGTAGAGTTCGGAGGTAAAAATTTATAGACACAAAGTCCGAGCACGACCAAACTGTTTTCAGACAGTGCGAATATGATCCTATGAATGACAAATTAATTTGTTAAACAAAACATTCCAATCGTGCGTAAAATCGACAGCTTCGCTTATCAGCTTTATACAGCAACTTCGTCTAACCGGACCGTTTTAACATTGTCACTTTATAATAAGTTATATTATTTTGGTATGAAACAAACACCTTATTTTTTCTTAGCAATATGATATGATTAAATATGTTTAATAATTTCCAATATATTAAATATCTCCTTTCTTTTTTTCCATTCACTCGTCAAGTTTTGATTATTTTGCCAAATTCAGAACGCTCACACGAAAGTACTGTACATCAAGCCGACAGCTTTAAATGAGTCATATATCGCCTTCGTCCTTCTCGCCTATTTCGGGCGTATTAATTTATGGTCAGATCCGATCTACTTTTCAAGCGACAGAAGATCACATTGATTGCGGTAGATGTTTTTACATAATGTTTTCACATTAAACTCTGCATGGGTTTGAATTTTTAGCATAGTAACTTTAGCCTCAGATTGCTTACGCAATCTCAGGCTAAAAAAAGTATCAACCACCACACATCTTCAACAAAAAGATTGTTTCCTAAGATCTTGGGCTACGCCCAAAAAAAAATATGTGATGGAAGGGAGGATCATGAACAACAGAGAAAGACCCTTAAACACAGATTAAAACGGAGAGGATAAAGTTAGGTAAACATTGAAGGGCAAGTGGGAAAGGTTGACAATCTAGAATGACATGTACTACTAAGAGAAGGAAGGAGAAGTGGAAACAAAAATGCGTACCATTTGTCCTTACGTACTTGCACCTTTCGCAAGATATTCACAAAATAGTCTCAAATCATACGAGAGTTCAGTACGAGTCAGGGAGAATGAAATAAATCTTCGTAAAACCCACTATAGTGGCTTTTAGAAGAGATAATAATATCAGCGACGCTCGAGTTCAAGGCGGGGCAAACGGTGTAGTACTTAATTGTCGTTGTCCGCGTATTACTAGTGGTGAAATGTATATCATGAGTTGGATAACAAAGTAAAATAAAAATAAATTCCAATTCAAAGAAGTCATGCGTTTTTCAATCCAACACTAGATATAGGGAGAAACGTGATAAACGCTTAGTTGCGGGCGGCGTAAGACGGTTGTACATGTAGGTGAGAAAGGAAGACGGTTAAATGAAAGAAGGACAAT
The DNA here is from genome assembly GCA_946902895.1 of Fragum fragum. Taxonomy (NCBI): domain Eukaryota; kingdom Metazoa; phylum Mollusca; class Bivalvia; order Cardiida; family Cardiidae; genus Fragum; species Fragum fragum. The sequence continues at coordinate 11,064,050 of OX336377.1, forward strand.
CTTCCGGATTTTTGTTTACATAAAAGGACAATTAATTTCCATGACGCTTTGCTAGCTAAAAACATGTGTCACTGCAGACAGAATAGAACGCAAGATTTATAATCAGTATAGATCAAACAGTTGTAGACAGTACAACCATTTGGCAATCGGAACATACTAGGCCATTCCTGTAAACTTGGGAGCAGACGTCGGACGTAGAGCATTATACAAATCGGTGCATTTTGTTAGCCGGAAACAGTTAGGAAAACGTAGTATGTACTCTTGGTAATAATGGTTTTGAAAATTCAAAATCGCTGAAATCGTTACATTTCTTTTTGATGCCTAATGTTGCGCCTTGATTTGCTCTGATATCGAATTTCCGTTGAAGATCGGAGTTCTTACAGAACTTTTAAGAGATGCATTTTACCACACTTGCTTTGCATAACGGATAGCGTCGTTTTGGAAGCTTGTCACGGGAAGCTTAGAATATTCCTACGATATACATCCGAAGTTTATTTCGTAGAATTAAACGAGGTGTTCCGGTTGAGCCATTTGGCTGCAACGTTAATAACGCGCTCTTCAATATAAAGTTACTTGACGCCTGAGGTGCGTTCTGTTCGTCTAGATTTTTATGGTTCTTATTTAGATTTTGAGAGAATTCGTTCTTTATATTAAGACTTTTAAGTCGCTAAATAAATATTTAAGAATTCTTAATGAGGAATTCAAGCGTACTCAGCACTGGCTTAAACGAATAGCCTGGCAACGTCGGATGTTTTCACTCAAAATAACAAAGATCGTTCTTCAAGACGTCAGAAATCTTATTTAGTACAATTTTTCATCTCAACCAAAAGAACGCACCTCAGATTAATTTTCAAGATTAATACGTGAATGTCAACGTCGCGTTAACGTTACTTATTGACGTTGACGTTATACCCTCAAACAAAATGGTTGTATGAATTGATCATAGAGTTATGTTCTTGAAATAAGATTTATTTTCTTTTTTGTGATAACAGTAATATTGAAATGGGAGTGTTCATGTATAGTGAAATTGTAAAGTTATTAAGATTTACTGAAACTATCAGATATATATTTAGTTTAAGTGAAAGTTTTATATAATTTTTCCATGACACGAATTTACGTCGTGTGAGAGGTTCGGCCAAGGAAAAGTCCTCCAGAACACAAATTATGTTGATCCTATATGATGAGATATATATCAGGTGATTAGCTTATTTTTAGGTTTACGACAAATGAAGACTTTTACTAAGCTCATATTTTATTTCACTACTCATTTCAATTTAAAGTACACAGAGTACACGAAGAAAATTATCAAAACGGCCATTTCTTTATTATTCGAATAGTGGATTCTATGTTTTTGTTACTTTCCGCAGTGTATCAAACTTTGCAACTCAAATTGGGGGAATAGGGGTGAACGTTTCCTGCATTGCAAGAATAAGTGAGTTGTGTGTATTTCCGTTTATTTTTAGTCGCTACCGTAGCTAATACCCGTATAAGCGACGCCCCGCAGATGGCAAGTTGTTACGGAGGATAGTGAAAGGATACATGACGAAATTGCTGGGAGCTTGACATTTCCTTTAACCCTTTCCAGGTTAATCCCTTATTTTTACGTCCCTGTGATTTTATAATTGATAAAACATTGTGGAAAAAGAAGTAATTGCTTGTGACAAGCATTTTTTTCTTTTTCCTCAATACTTTCTACTCTACTGAATGGTTATTTTTCAAATAAAATCAACTTTAAATTTTCGTCTGCGATTCCTTTTAATTTGGGCAGGTCTAAAATTTTGCGAAACAGAAAAGGGTTAAAGTAATCAACGGATAGCCTCGTCAAGAGGGGCTTCAATACAACGTCTCACTCAAAAGACAATAATTTGTTAGTTTAGTCATTAGAGGAATCGACCCTCCGATCTCAAATATAATGTTGGGAAGATATGAAGATTGAGTTGGTTTCAAAACATCGCCCAGACATATCCAATGAAAGACGGTTAATTAATGTGTGATTTCGCGATATCAAAATTACATTTCTACTTACTTCAATAAACAAAGCTTTGATTCATCCAAAGTGTTTTGTTGTTGTAGTTGCTATTGTCTTCGCGGAAAACACGATCAGCAATAATCCCCGAATTGAAAAGGCCGCGAAAAGAATTTCTGAACGAGAAAAAAGGACATATCTTTACGCAAACTAACCCCGGTTTACAGTATTATATTAAGGTGATGGTAAACATTCTACATGTTTTTATTATTTAACCCATTCCAACACAGAAAATTTTTAGACTGGTCCAAATTGAAAGAAGTTGCAGACGACAATTTCAAGTTGATGAAATTTTGAATTTTTTCGTCGTTTTGGATAAAAAAAATGTGGATAATGAAGAAATTGCTTGATACAAGCAATTTCTTCATTTTCCACAATGTTTTCCAAAACTTTTTTCTTGAGGGGCGTAAAAAGGAGGGATTGAGTTGGAATGGGTCAAGAAATGAAGAGAAAATCTTTGTTTTCAAAGAGGTTTGAAACGAAAAAAAAAAAAAACAACGCTATATGAATACGCGAAGCGGATTCATATGTAAGTGTTACTAGGTTTTTCGTTTCACACCTCCATGGAGACAAAAATATTCTTTTCATTCCTTATAATTTAACAATATCGAACAAAAGGAGCAAGTTTTTTTTACTTATTTTGATGCATTTTTGTATGGACCCATTTTGTGCGGAATATACACAAAAAGCCGAAATTAAAAATTGAATCATATTGGCTCGATGAAAAAACATATTCATCACACTTCTCAATGAAACAGATTTGTGATCTCTAACAAAGTGACAATGTTCTTTTGTATATAAACAAAAATATAAGATTTATTTTCGACATTCCGTTCGAATCTTATGTAAGCTATATAAGCTAACCAAATTCACAGGTTTTAATATTTCTACTAGATGCCAATATTGTTTCTTGAAATCACAAATCCAAATTTCGCAACACAAATGCTGTAAACATTCTTTTGATAATTCTCGCGAGATGAAGTCATATACTATTTGAGCTGTGAGGAAAATAATTTCATTTTTAATTTTGTCTATCAAATACGGGCGTTCTGTATGGGCCAAAAAAATTAATACCTCCACGAATAAAAAAAAATAAGCACACGGCAATTTTGTATACTTCCGCTCAAAATATTTCCATACAAAAAAAAGTATAAAAAATTGTATAATTTTTGCTTTTTTCGTTCAATGCTGTTATGTTTTAAAAATGAAGAGAATATCTTTTGTTTTCATGGAGGAATGAACCTAAAAATCTAATCACACTTTGTAAAAAAAATAAAATAAAATAAAATATATTAATCTCTTAAAAATATTGAGACTCGAGATCAACTGATTCGTGAAGGGTAAGAGGAAAAATGCAAAAACAGAGAAAGCTTCACACGGATAATGACAGGGAGGTGATATACAAAGATAAACAGATTGAGAGAGAGATAGAAGGAGAAAGAGAGTAGAACAATTGTAGAAAGAAATAAAGAAAGAAAGAGATAATGAGAGAGTGAATGAAGGAGATGCAGAAAGACAGACAAGTAGGGCGCGGGGAAAATGGTGAAAGAAAGAGAGCGAGAGACCGCGGGAGAAATGGAGAAAAAAAAAAGAGAGCGAGAGAGGAGATGGAGAGTGTTTTTTTTTTTTTCATACCTCTTTCCCCCCCCCCCGACCCACCCCCTGCAAAATGGATAGCCGTAGTGTAACTCATTATCAGATGAATCATTTAGGACTGGTCTAAATTGAAAGAAATTGTCGATGACTATATAAAGATGACGGAACTGATCAGTTTTATTATTTTTGTCTTTTTTGAGTAGAAAACAAAGTGGAAAATGAAGGAATGGCTTGTTCTTAATTTCAAGCAAATTCTTAATTTTCCTCAACATTTTCCAAAAAGCTTTAGATGGGAAATCGAAAAGCGGGATTGTTAGAGCGTTAATATGTTAAAAGCCACCAATCCTCTTTTATCCGGATCCTAGTGTATGGTAGTCGAGAGCGACATTTACAGAGTAGTTAAAAACATTTATCGAATGCAACTTGAATCAGTATGTTGATTGAATGAATGGGGGATAACGCTACTTTTAACAGTATTTCAGTCATATCACGGCGGATGGAACACCTAACAATGGACTCCTGGTATATCTCACACCAGTACTACCAATACATCCTTTTCTAGCTACCAGCTGCTATCCCACTTAGGCTTACGAAGATTCACCCATTTGTGAAACACAAATGGCGGTAAGGATGTGTGCTGCCGCCGGGTATCGAAACAATGACATCCCATTATTGAAGATAACGAGTCTGATGCGCTACCGACTGCGATAAGACAGCAGCGAATCAGTATGTATACTAAATATAAAACTATAACCAGTAAAAATCGATTGCGATCGGTGAAGTAATTATAATGTAAATATAACAATGATATCAATTTAACACACATAGCCACACACACATTTTCTCTCTCTCTCTCTCTCTCTCTCTCTCTCTCCCTCTCTCTCTCTCTCTCTCTCTCTCTAAAACACACACAAACACAGTCTCTCTCTCTCTCTCTCTCTCTCTCTCTCTCTCTCTCTCTCTCTCTCTCATTCTCTCTCTCTCTCTCTCTCTATCTATCTATCTATCTCTCTCTTTGTCACACACACACAATCACATACACACAGACACTCTACATGTATGATGCACTCTTGATTATTTTCCTGCCCAGTTCGTAAGCTAAAGTTGACATCTCATACTCAACAAATAAGACCTGGCCGCTGAACAAACATTAACCTAAGCTTCATATGGAATTGGACTTCTAGTAAATTGAACGGATTTTTTACATGTAACGTGAAACAGAAACCAATTACATAATGATGGGTCATCGCGAAACAGTTGAAACTGCCTATATGTTTATAGGCAGTTACAACTGTTTCGCGCTGACCCATCGATGTAATAAGTAAGATTATTTGATTATTTCAAAAAGTTCTCAGTGTTTGCTTATTGTGCTTATTGTGATCGTATATTCGTAGTCTATCGTTCACTAATCTGTCCGTCATCTCGTATATTTAAAACACACACAAAAGAAGTTTCTTTCCTAATATGCCGAACATATCACATAAAAGATCCTTAATTGCTATTTAGAATTGACGGAAGGTTAATCCGCCTACTGACTCCGCTGTTTACAGTCACTGATTCCGACAGAAAATTCCACTTCGGTACTTAAGGGTGTTATTATGCGACATTCATGGCCAGTAAAGGGTAATAAAAAAAGTAGATTATTTTGTTGACAACCTTACTGCTGTTTCTACATCTTAACTCAGCTGTAGTTACGAGGCTTACGTCGCAAAATCAACAAAATTGCTTAGGCAAATTTCTGAGTTTAAAGTTCATTTCCGGTCTAGATGAAGAATACAATTGATCGATCGATTCATTGGTTGGCAGCCGCGATTTTGCCATTTTACCCTCATGTTGTGCTCAAATTGAAATATTGTGATAAATCACAATCCGTCGTCCTCACGTTTCTCATTATTACAAACACTGATAAAAGGATATCGCTTAGATCCCTTTCCGCTCCATCCGGGCTTATCTTATTTTACAAATAAACAAAGACGGGACAAAATATATTGTTTCCTCAACAAATAACTAGCAAAATTGGCGGCATTAACTACGTTAGCTTTTCACAATTTGTCGAAATGATGTTCAGCGAGTCGAAATTGGACTCTACCTGGGAAATTCTATTTTCAATTAAGAGTTGATAAAATAATCGTTATATAGGATCTCGATTTGGTAACACACAGCCAATCCCTATGTAAAATAGAAACAAGAAAACGAATCTTTGAAAATATTTTCCTGGAAAAAGCAACAGTTCTATTATGTACGCGGAATTAGAGAGCGCCGCTGTCAATCGATCGACTAATTGACCAATCGCGGCCGTCAATCAAGGAATCAACCGACCAATCAAATCGTTTATTCAGCCCGGACCTGATCTTATTAACTCCAAATTAGCCGCCATTTTGTTTACCTTTTTGTTGGTTTGGCGACTGAAACGTCGTAACTAAAGCTTATTCAAGCCTGTAGTTACTACGTTTATGTCACAAACCAATTATTTTACTTTTTTGTTACATGCTACTGGCCATAATTCTTGCAAAAAAATGCCGTTAAAAATCGAAGCTGGACTTCTGTTAGATTTAATGGGCGATGGTTATGGAGTCAGTGTGCGGGGCCAGCGATTGTTCAATTCAATTTCGAATGGTGTACAAGTTTATCTTCCAACCCTGACATTTAGCAGTTTCTTAGTTTAGTGACTTAAACGTCATTATTACAGCCTATTCAAACTGAAATTACGACATATAGGTCACACATCAACGATTGTTTTTTTAGCTAGCAAAGCGTCAGCTTTGATATCTTAAGTAAACAGACAAATTTTGAGGTCTTCTCAAAGTTCAACTTGTCCAAACTGCCTCTGGAGGCTTAACCACCAAATCCATGGAATGCCTACGCTATGAAAAATAGTTCTTTTGTATTTCAGGGATATTTTAAGCATCTCAATCAAAAGGTTTGGAAAATATATTGTGGACAATGAAGAAATAGCTTGTATATTTCAGGAATATTACAAGCTCTATTCAAATTGTAGAGAACTCTGTCAAAAGCATGCTTTTTAACCCATTCCCATTCAATTCCGCTTTTTAAGAATCTCAATATAAAGAATTCGAAAACATTGTGGACAATGAAGAAATTGCTTGTAACAAGCAATTTCTTCCTTGTTCACAATGTTTTCTATCCAACAAGGGAAAGAATTTCTAAATTCAACCATGCTTTGCAAGTTTACAGTACTTTCAGCACTTTGATTGCTACATGTAACTCGTCCTACATTCTGCAAAATGATGCCGTTTTATTTCTAGGTAGAACATCATATCACAGCCTGTAACCGTGGCCAGTCAGCCTTCAATAGCATATGTACCATCTATTTAACCCTTTCCTCATTTTGGAATTTTTAGACTAGTCCTAATTTAAAGAGGTTGCAGACGACAATGAAAACTGGATGCCATTTGAAATGAAACCATCCTATGTGGTAGAAAATATTGTGGAAAAAGGAGAAATTGATTGTTACATGCACTTTCTTCTTTTTCCACAATGTTTTCTCGAGAATAAAAACACAGGAACGTAAAATCCTGTATTTGAACGGGAAAGAAATAAATAACTTTCCTTTGGTTCACTTAAGGTTACACCTAGGCATAATAATAAATATTCAAAACACTGTCCCCTCTTTTTCAGTCTATTTCTCAGAAGGGCAAATAACGTATCGCCTGCCCCACGCACTGGCTTCCGCCCACTGGCCCCTGTCAACTTTCTTTTACAGAAAGTTCGATATCTAACGACGTTACTTTGCAAACTTTATGTCCTGGAGCATATACCAAAGAAATAAAATCGTTGGTTGGTGACCAATAAAAGCTGCCTCTGCAGCTTTATTATACCTTAGCTACGACGTTTAAGTTGTCAAACCAACAAAAAGGTTTCATATTTATATCGGAAGATGTCGAAGTTTAAAGTTCACTTTTGGTCTATGCGAATCATTTGAATGGTCGACTGTTTCTTTTATTGGCACGGAAATCGGACAATTTAGCATACACGCGAAGTGTGAGGAGTTTTATGAAGAAATGGTCAAATATTAACAACGTAGAAATCATTTTATCAACAATGTCCTTGATTTGCCTGCCAGCGATGATTTCACAGCAGAACAAGCGAACTTACTTAACGCAAATAAATGTTAATGTATTGTAATGACGTTTTGTAATATATAATATATACTGTAATTGTCATGGGAATAATAACTAAATAGAAGCATTACAATAAATTGCAGATAAGTTCAAGATTTCTTGATTTTGCAATTGCCATGCTAAAAAGTATCATGAACGACTTAAGGGATACAGAAAAAAGTCTGCCATAATTTAAGGTTTACATTTTTCTCACGCCGATATTTCTTCAGTTCGAGTAAACAAGTCTCGTAATATTTTGTCACTCACGAAAAGAAATATATAGGGAATATTACAAATAAAATACCTACACACTCGAACACGATAACAACAAATAAAAAGACACACTGTTGTAATATTCCTTTTATTATATAATTTTTAAGACATGACATTAAAAATACTCTTAAAAGATTAAGAATAACCAGCTTTCTGAAAAAAAAACAACAAAAAAAAAACACCACCAACAACAACAAAAAAAAAAAAAAAAAAAAAACACGAACGTCAATACACAAAAAAGTGGTCTGTGTTTAACGGTACTCGTCAAATACGGATTTTTGGTACACGCCGAATACGTTTTTTTTCTATTTTTTTTCTGTCGAGTTGTATTAGATTGTCAAATTTTAATTTATATCATTTATAGGTATACAATAAATATCTATTTTTTAAGGGAAACAGTTAAAAACGTTCCTTTATTAGAGCGACCGGTACAGTTTAGCATGTTTTTCAAGGGTGTAAGGTTTTCCTTATTTTTTTCAAAAAGTTACAAACCTTTGACGAATGTGGAAAGAAGTGAAGATTCAAGATCTAGAGATTTTTTGTCTGTTTTAGATTTGAAGGGTTGGTGGAGGGGGTGGGGGATAAAAAGCAAGATCTTTCCTCCGAGGAAGGTAAGGCCCGTTGAAACGGTCTATTGTTTATTTAGTCACTAAAGCAGGCATTATTATTCTTATTGTCAATTTGCAAAAGGAGGGTATGGGTAAAGTTCTTCGGTAAGCGTACCTTATGGTTTGATTATCGATCATCGATTTCAACTCGCGTTTGTTTCTTTTGAGATGGCGTCGAATTCATCCCAATCTTTATCGAAGATGTTAGCCATTTTTCGACATTGACCGCTTTATGCAAAGGCGCTTAAGACTGAAATTTACGGAAGATTTCGACGATTTCCGTGACCGACCGGAATAGAGCGGACGAAAACTCTGCTCAGAGATTGTCATTTTATGTAAACAATCCTTAATATGTGGTGGTCAACATTAAAATTAATAAAATTGAAGCTTCTATCATAAATTGTAGGCTAATCTCTTAAAATCAGCTTGATATTTTACTTTCATTCGGCATGTTTGTCTAATGTTGTTTGGCATAGAGCATGATTATCTATTTATTTTTTGTGTATTTTGGGATGATGATATGGCTAAGAGAAAATACTGGTCAATGATATAAAAGCCAGCAATTTACCAATCGCGGCTGTCAATCAAAGAATATGTCAATGGAAACTAACATTCATAGATAGTAAAGTCATGGTGATATGCCTTGGGGAAAAAGAGTTAAAAACAATACTTGTAACTGCAAAACTTAACTGAGCCAGGTAGAACTATTTCACTCAGCATCATCTGCTCCCGTGATAGCGCAGTCGGTGAGAAATACCAGAAATCCGTTGCTGGGTGCTCTAGCCGCCGGGATATGACTGACATACAGTGAAATGTGGCGTTAAACCTCATTCAATCAATCAATCAATTCACTCAGTATCAGTTGCACCAAATACGACCATCAAGTTTCATGTGCAATAACTCTCGTTATCGAAAGTTAGATTTTTCGCAATCGGTAACGCATCACACTCCCAATCGTCAATCATGGGATATCATGGGTTCGATCACCGGCGGCGGCACATATCCTTTCTGACATTTTGCACCTGGAGGCTAGGAAGAATGCAGTGGTAGTACTGGTGTGACAAATACCGGGAATTCATTGTTAGGTGCCCCAGCCTCAACGATATGACTGCAATACTGTTAAAAGTGGCGCTAAACCACATTCAATAATCAAGCAATCAATCGAAATAAACTGACTGTCCGCTGGCCACACCAACTGAGCTCAGACGGGAAGTCCCACTTTGACATTGTAAAAGGCATTATTTCGCAAAACTTATGACCAGTATCGTGTTACAAATAATGATAATTATAATAATAAAAAAAAGAGCTGTCAGTGGACAAACACGGCCGACTATTCTGAGTGCTGGATAAAAACAGCAAATCAATTTCGACATTGGATATAAGTCCACTGAAATGAGAGTCAGAGAAACGAATCCTGAAACGGATGAAATGATGGTCACACAGGCATGTGCAAAGATTTCAAAGTAAAACATTTAAACATTACATATATCCAGATAACATGGTACCCTTTTTGTTCAGCTTGTCTTCATGCAAGGGTAACCTGGTAGTGTGATGAAAAACTTCCCTAATGATACTTTCTCACTACAGAAAGCAAATAACTATGTCTTACAAAATAGATGAGATTTTCTTAATGACGAAACCTAAGAAAACCTACCTATATTATGAAAATATAAAGCACAGATTAGTCATTATAATTGGGATTTTTATATTAAAAAGATGTATCTATCACGGACCTTAAATGAAAATATCGCATTTTAGAAAAAGAAATTTCAAGTTTAGATTTTATATTACGCAATAAGTAGGAAATCTCGGATCATATTCGATGAGTTCAGATTTACTTAGAATAATCTTTATGAATTTGAATGGTATTGATAACAAATCTACTGATTGTGTGTTTAAGAGAAATTCATATTTCGTGATATCATGTCTAGTAGTGTACTATGGCGGTAAAGGGTTTCCTCTCATTGTTAACGTAATTAAATACAGATGGATAATGGTGTCCGTCGCCTATGCCGTTGGTACACAATATTCTGCCGTTTTGACTGATGTCCATCGTTCACATTCAACTGTGAGTCTGTGATTGTTAGTTGGGTACTTTAATAAGTAGGTCATTAGGTTTTTATGGGGCTTTAGTAAAATAAAATTTGAAACCAACTTGTTTTTTTTACTGTTTCATTTTGATACGTAGAAGGATATTGCTAATTTCGACAGAGGTGTACCGTGACTTACAAAAACAGGTCTTTATTCTTATTCTTTTTCATTTATCTATTTTTGCTTAACTGTCAGTTTTATCCATGTTAGATTCTGAGAGAAATGTATGACCAAAATATTAACCATTCCGCAGCTTATTAAAATTATTCTAACTTTGTTCAGCCATGTAAATAATGTTGATTCTGTAATGTCACTTTCCATTAAAGTATTAAAAGAGTGATGAAGTAAAGAATATACGTTAGTTAAAAGAATGTTTGGCGGAGTATGTGTTATCTAAATAAGGTAATTAGCCATTCTACTGTCTATATCTACAGGTAAGGGGTAGGCATCTAATTCCCCATTCACACTATTTTAGGGATTCAACTTTTTAAAGATAAGACATATCCTTGATTTTTTTTATTATGCTCGTTCTAGATTATCATTGTTTCCTATTCTGTATATTTCGCATCCGTAGCGGAGAAAAGGATTAACAGTTTTGTTAGCCCTTTCCTGTTTTGCAAAATTTTAGTTCTGACCAAATTCAAAGGTTTTGCAGACAAAAATGAAAATAAATATAATTTCAGAAAATACGATTCAGTCGGGTAGAAAATATCTTCGGAAAAGACGAGATTGCTTGTTACTAGCAATTTCTTTATTTTCTACAATGTATTCTAATTAATAGAACTACAGGCTCGTAAAGACCAGGGACTGAAAATTAAGGGTTAAATAGATCAATTTGCATGTCCAAAGATAATGATAGCTTTTCATTTTTTCTAATAAAACTGTACACTGCGTGAGTCGCTTGCCTAGAAATTCGTTGTTTAGCTTTGTTAAATGACTCCCAACGGCTTGAATATTTCTAAATACATATATTCATCATCAATGTCAATATGACATTTTCCTACCCCGAGAAAAAAAACTTTTCTTTGCAGTAATTTTCATTCAAGTGTAAAGCGTTTTGTAAATCTTCGATTCTCTTAGTGTCCGATATTTTCTCAACCAAGATATAAACTTTGTATTTTCAGCTGCGCGTTCAATTAACACGATTTGTTCTCTCATGTGCGGGCGAAAAATGACTTTGCTTTAAAAAGAAAGAATGTTCGACACAAGGAGTAGGGGTAAAACCGTGGAAAGTCTACCACGCCGTCAAATATGGCCGCGACTGAAAACTTAATCAAATGAAGAAAAAACGCTCCTCTGTACAACATTCCATGCGTTATATAAGGATTGTATTCGAAAATTCATTGATTGTATGGGGTTTTAACGACACTGTTAACAGTATTTCAGTCAAATCGCGGCGACTAGAGCATCTAACAATGGTTTCCTGGTATTTCTCACACCAGTACTACCACTACATTCTTTCCTACCCTCCAGCTGGTATCCTACTTAGGTTTACGATTATCTCATATTGGTGAGAGACAAATGTCCGAAAGGATATTCGCCGTGGCCGGGGATCGAACCGATGGTATCCCATGATTGAAGTTTGGGAGTCTGACGCGACACCGACTGCGCTTCCTCAACTAGTTTATTGGTGGTCTGGCAGATTATCGGACTAGAGATCTACATCATCGTTATATAAACTTGGCAAGATTTCGATCTCTCTTTCACGGACTGAAATAACAACTGTCGTTTCCTCGTGACGAGGCAGACTTCTCAGATCTTGCACTTGCAGTTAACCTTTGATTACAATCGCAACTGCATCAGGACATTAGCATTAAAATGATTTTCATACAATTTCGAACAACAAAAACAAAAAATAATACAAAATTAAGTTTCTTGGAATTCTACATAGACTTGATCACTGCGATTGCTATTGCCAGCGGACTTTGATTGAAAATTACAATTTACCCTTTTCACATATTTTACACATATTTTACACGTTATTTTGCTTTTCAATAACCAATTGTTCAAAGGGTGCCTCATTTTGAGGAACAGATTGTTTACCTTCACGGGGTTTAACCTTTTCGTGTTTTTTTGTTTTTTTTTTTTGTTTGTTTGCTTTTTTTATTAGACTCATCCAATTTGAAGGAAGTTGCAGATGACAACTTTTTTTGCTACTGTATTAATCTAATTTGAACTAGTTTTATATGTCCTTAGCTTGACCAAATACATATATATCATATCATTGATTTCGCCTAAAATCGCATAACAAAAAAAAGATAATAATAATAATGATAATAGTAATAAAAATAAAATAAAATAAAATAAATTAATCAATCAATTATTCGATTTCAGATGTCAAGTTTATAGTTTCTTGTTGTTGTTGTTTAACGTAGTTTAATGAAGTTTTTCTGAAATGACGTCACAACATGTCATATGACGTCAATTTCGCGTGGACACAAATGCGTAATCACATGCTGCTGCATGAATACATAGTAATAACACAAAAATATAACTTAATGCCTCAATATAAATACATAGTTTATTTCTATTTGATGTGTAGTGGAGCCATGTAGATCTTAGACTACCCCCCAAACACACACACACAAACATACACATGCGCAAACCCACAAATTTAAAACAGTTAAGCGTTAAAGCTTTCCAAATTCGCTTTTCTTATAGGCTGAATTGCCAAAAGATAACTTGGTCTTGGACTTAATCTCGACTAAAATCGCCTTACTGAAATGATAAATTAACTTGATTAAATCTGCTAAAACGAGAAGTAGCAAGTCTAAAGCCTTGAAATATCCCGGAATATATGGCGTAACATCAAAAATAGAACAATATAAAAAAGAGAAAAAAGAGACAGAAAAAAGGGTCCATAAAATTCATACATTGTTAAACGATAATCGGAGTTTTAATATGATACAATGATAATGAAGAAAAGATAGTTGTACGAAAAACTTTCTACAAAACCTTACTTACTTAGTTTGGAAAGAACGAAAAGCAAATAACATAAGAATTGTTCTAGCTTAGCCCATGTTACAGAATATGAATAAACATTCCCACACAATGACTCTTTTGATGCCCATCAAGAAAAACAATTGGGAAAATATTGCGTAAAATGAAGAAATTGTTCGTTTCAAGCGATTTCTTCATTTTACGCAATATTTTCCATAATGTTTTCTTACCGGACAGTTGAAAAATCTGATATTTTAAAAACTCAAATTTTCTTCTTTCAATTTGGACCAGTCTACAATATCGCCGCCAGGTAATGGGTTAAATAGATACAGGAAAGTTGCAGTAAACAATAAGTAACCGATTTACATGTTGTGTAAGATTGTTGTCCATAGTTTCGAATATGAGGCACGAACCTGTTTATTATAATGTCAAAATCCTTTGATGTATATATTTTTTCTTTTCTTCGACGCATAAAAACACGACTACTTATTCAATTACTAAATACCCATTTCCTGTTGTTTTCATTAACTTTTTTTACAGTATATGTGAGTCATTTAATATAAGTGCTTCGTTGCTAGCGTGGATACATTTAAACATATTGAAAAATCCCCATTTGTTTTTTTACGGACGCTATTGAAAGATTTGAAAAAAAAAAAACATATCTCCATGACGTATGTACTAGGTTACCGGAAAATTGTCTGTTGGATCTTTAGTTGGCTGTTAACGACTTAAATACCACGATGTATAGAGATTTATAAGTTGGTTATTTACTGTGTTTCAGTTGATCGTTAAAATGGCTTTTTTATTTCTAATTAATTCGTTGCTCATTTTGGACTTAGGACATACCATCTCGGTTGAAAATGAGCCAGAGGGTAGGTCATTTTGCTTGTAACAATCTACAGTGGTCTCGCAATGACTCGAGCACGCACGGGACCGAGTAAATTGCTCGAGTAATCGCAGGACTCGAATACGCGAAATTGGCTTCCTTGAAGACGTTTTAATGCCTTTGAAATTTTTTAAAATAACGTTTTCGAAACATTTATCAAGATTGTTCATGTGATGTCCCTTGCATCAAATTTCGGCTCTGCAAGAGCACACACTATTTGCTATAGAAATAAGGTACTATTTTATAGTTAAACCCTTTGGCAACACTTGTTGCAAAAGGGTTACATTCATTTTGCAGTGGGTATCACATTGTCATTCTCGGCGAAAAAGTTAGCAATTTAGGGTCAGTGATACTTTTTTTAAATCATTGCCTGATATCCCCAAAAAGATTTTGTGAAGCGAAAGGAGTTAGTCCTTTGTTATATGTTCACAAATCTATCCGGAGGTAATCCAGTAGGAAATCTCGTTAATTGTACTTTAACAAATAAGTACTTTTGTTGTAACTTCTATATTTGAGAAAATCTTAGGTAGAATTTAACAAAGTTTTATGGAAATTATTTATGACAGGGGTTCCTTCCAATGTATATAGTGTTTATAGGAATCGTAACTCATTTTTTCCAGGAAGAATACCGTAAATCCACCCATTCCAAAATCAACAAATCGAAAAAAAAAGGTTGGCTTTTCAGTAAATTCATTTTACTTTGCTTTGTCCAATAACATTTATTCATTTTTCTCTCAGGCTTTAACAAATGCAGTATAAATAACGGGGGCTGTTCCGATATTTGTACCTACACCAACGGATCCTACCTTTGTTCCTGTTACGATGGATTCACAGTCGGGAATACCGGACACATTTGTATAGGTAGGAAAGTTGTATAGATATTCAAAATTATGATTAGGAAATTTTACTCTATTTTTGTGTTCTTCATCGTTCCAACTTGAGGGGCCAGAAAAAAAAGGTACTTTTATTTTCACGCAGATAAGCTTTTAAATGACAAATCATTGGCCCCGAGCATTTACTCCGTAAGCCCCGCCAACTGACTCTGACAGGAAACTCCGCTTCCCTTTAAACGGCTTTATTTTGCAAAATGCTAGTAGCATATGAAGTCGATTGTTGGGTGTTGACTAAAACGTCGTAGCTACAAATTGAATAAGCTGTAGTTACGACGTTTAATCGCCAAACTAACAAAAAAAATCACACGAATGGTGACCAATGTCGGACTTCAAAGCTCAATTCCGGGCTAAATGAATGATGGGATTGGTCGATTGGTTCCTTTATTGACAACTGCGATTGGTATATTTACAATCCTAAATTTCCTAGTGATTTATTATTTGAAAAGCGAAAAGAAAAAACGAGAAAGAAAAATGCATTCTCGCGCAAAAAACAAATGTATTCAGTATACATTTGTAAATGTTTTTGAAACGTTTTTGTGTTCCCCTTTCAAAGTTTTTTTCTACATTGTAATGCTACAGAATCGTAAAATTGTGTGAAATCGTAGGGCAAAGCCACCTTAAGATCGCTCAGATTGGTAATGGTATTTGGTATGATTTAAAAACGCAATTTTGTTGTATTGATTTTTACTTTAACCCATTTCAAGATAAGAAAATGTAATTGATTGTGATTTAACACCGCTTTAACAGTATTTCAGTCACATGGCGGCGGCTTGAGCTCCTAGCAATAGATTCCTGGTATTTCTCTACCCAGTACCATCACTGCATCCCTTCCTCTTCTCCAGCTGCTACCCCACTTAGGTTTACGATTATCCACCTATTGGTTAGAGACAAATGCCGGAAAGAATATGTGCCGTCGCCGGGGATCGAACCCATGGCATCCCATGACTGAAGATTAGGAGTCTGACGCGCTACCGAGTGCGCTATGACGGCGGCACAAGAAATAATAGAGTTTTTTTTTAAATTCAACGAATTTGCAGCACTTTATGCAACCCGTATTGTGGTGATAAAAATATATCTTCTTTTATTAGACATTGACGAATGCTCTTCTGAGAATAACACCTGCACTCAACGGTGTATCAATACAGCCGGAAGTTACAGCTGCGCGTGCTACGATGGATATGAGCTTGAACGGGGAATTTGCGAAGGTACTGAAATATTGTGTGTGTGTGTGTGAGTGTTTAACGTGTTTTCTAAGATGTAAACCCGTAAAGATCATGCTTTTTTGCAGATAACAGTAAAGCAAATCCAATTTGTATTTTTTCCACTATTATTTTGAACGTTATATGTTCTATTACTGCCTTTTGGTTTGTGTGTATGGGGTACCTCTGGAATGTTGCATGCCGTCAATGCATATAATGTAATATAATCTCGGCCTTTTCTTCTGTTTCTACAATGTTTCTTCTCAGTGATCGTATAGTGGATAAATTTACAATAACTCCAAACTGCTGTATACATCATACAATATTTATTACTTCTAGACTACCCTGGGAGCATAAGCCCAAACCTTCATATACGTGATCTATCCCATTTCGAACTACCGACTTTCCCCCCTGTCATGTGCATTTGCTTCCCTATCTATATGGGACTAAAATACTATGTCAACAAATCAAATATCTTGTTTCGCATCTTCCTCTCAAAACTGTTCATTCAAGAAAGTATTGGCAGCAGATGGGCGTGTTTATCTTAGACCCATCAACATAATATCTAGTATTGATTTCATGGATTCAGACCGTTGCCACTCTACTCATTTCTTCATGAAAGAAATAAAGGAGCTTCCACAATAGGCTCGAATCATGGATTATGTTACACTATATCGTTATACGAAAACGGATAAGTTGTTCGAATAACGTTTTGCAAAACGAATGAAACTATTTGCAGTAAACAGGCTAATGCGCCCGAATATGTAGTGAAGACATTTTTACCGAAGTTGATAATTACATCAAACTCAACTGATAATTCAGAATAACTAACGTATCCAAATCACTCATCAGATACAAAGTAGTCAGATAGGCTAATATATCCAAAGCAACTATTGTCGACAACAATAATGCTGATGCCCGAACAAGACTTTTTGAACTCAATGTCACTGTTTAAAATGCCGTCGACGAATGTGGCAATTTAAGTGTCCCTAGCAAAAGAGCGTTTATAAAATAATTATTAAAATTTTTGCGAAGTATTCAAATCATTTCACCTTTACAATTGTTTTTATAACTGATCAATGTGGAATAATTATTAGCATAGTTTTTAAATCTAATAACATTTGAAGTATGCTGTTCAATGCTTTTGTTCAACTTTCGTATTATAAGATTTTATTCAAATTGTCAAATTGTTGATACATGTAGTACTGTATGTACTTTATTAAAAGACACATGTTGTTTGGCTTTTATTTGGATAATTTGTTTGAAAAGGTTTAGAAAGTCATCATTTAATCGTTAAACCTTTGGAAAGGTATACAATTTAATATCAATTGAGAAGTGGATTTTTTTCATACTTTTATCTCCGACAATACGCTATAACTTTGTAAAACGTATGCCAAATTAGATACACAACTAAGAATTAATATCTCCGTGTTATTAATGATACGAGGGACACCTTTATTATGAAGTTTCACGATGTTTCAAAAAGAAATTTCCTAAACATTTCTCTCCCGAACGGTGTGACAGAATGCGTCGCACAAGGTCAATTTGGCTCTGCGCACGGTAATATAGCGTTCAATATATATAGAAACATCTCTGAACAGAGGATACGTTTCAAGGTTTGAGCACTGCACGGGTTTCCGCTAGCAGACGTTCATGCTGATCATCAAAGGGTTTATGCTAATGGCGCTTGAAAATAAAATAAACTACAGTTTGCAAGTGGGTACGTCTTTTTACTGATAGTAGGAAGTCAACTGAATGACCCTCGAATTGGTATATATGTAAGCCAGGTTCCGTTTTGATGAACAAAAATGTGTTCTATGGTTTAATTGAGGAAGACCCAAATTATACCATGCAAGAGATAAAAAAAAAAAAATAGGTATAGGAGATCTTACTTGCACAACTTTGGCTATGTAAGAGGACCAAATTGTTCACTGAAGAGCGAAAACGAAGTCAGGTTGCATCGAAAATTATGGAAAATGGTAAATGTGGCCAACGCGTTTTGAAATTACAGTTGATGAAACCTGGATCTTTCATTTTCAATCCATTGTTAAGGCTAAACAATGTTTTGCTTTTATCTGAGTGCGAGCCGCCGTCATAGCGCAGTTGGTAGCGTGTCGGACTGACAATCTAGAGGTCCCGGGTTCGATCCCCGACGTCGGCACGCATCCTTTCCGACTAATTGTCTGTCACCAATGGGTCTATAACCGTAGACCTATGTGGGATAGCAGCTGGAGGCTAGGAAAGGATGTAATGGTAGTACTGGTGTGAAAAATACCAGGATTCCATTGCTAGGTGCTCCAGTCGACGCGATATAACTGAAATATTGTTGAAAGTGGCGTAAAAAACATTCAAACAAATTATCTGAGTGCGACAGACGTTTCATTGAGCGCCATTGCAAAGCATCAAATCGCACGTTTTATGCGATATTATTTGATTTTAAAGGACCACTCCTTCAAGTTCAAGTCCCGAAAGGTAGATATGGTACTGTAAACAGTGTTCATCCTCAACTTGTCAATTCATACTGATTTAGTTTCGTACGATGACGACGAAAGTTTTAAGGTTATATAGTCGTTCTTGAATACGCGAATCCATATGTTTTCAAGACCCAGAAAGGGGAGCAGTGGCTATCAAATGTCTTGCCTATGAACACACCCCGGCGACGGTGAGGCTCTAACCCATAACCTTCAGATCACGAACAAGAACCTATACCACTATACCATCGAATCAGACAACTTTCTTATTCTAGGAGAAAAGCAGACCGCGCACCGGTTTTCGTGACATCATATTACATAATGATAACACTCAATAATTCGCTTCATCTCAGATTATTCCCCGTTAACTCTTGGCCTGTCCCCCTGTGATTTTTGGTTGCCCCCCAAGACTAAAGGGAAAGCTGAAGGGCCACCGTTTTTAAAACTCTAAGTGGTATAGGTAGTGTGATCAATCAGTGCCAGCCACATAAGCATATAGAGGAGTACCGGGCGGCGTTATGAAAAGAGATAGATCGGTGTTAAACGTATGCGGAGGCAGGCGTGGCATATTTCAAAGGTTTTAGATAAATGCAAATTTGATAAATTTGTAATAACACTGCTTTACTTAAAATGCGTCACGCGTAATATGAACCCAATTTTAATTCTTGAAAGGTTAAACCTTCGTTATATTTTTGCAGTTATTTCTATTTCCTGTTTCATTAATACACTAGTTTATTCATGATTTATAAGTTCAACTTCCACTACTTCAACTAGAACTTCAAATTAGCTTTTGACAAAGCACATAATAAGGTCTTAATTTCGAAATATAACGAGACAAAAACAAACAGAAAAAAAACACACATTATCACCACCACCGACAACAACAATGCAAAATCATTCAATCTAAGAAATAATTCGTTAATAATCTTTAATGTGCTATAACCAGGTGTGTGTAATTTAAACGATTTCAACAATTTTCGAATTTTTAACTTTACATGTGTCACAGATTAAATTGGTCGATTGACTCTTTATTATATGCTTAATGGCTCATTAGTGCTACAGCTCATGATGGCACGGTCAATAATTTAACTCTTTTAAGAGTTATGTTATAGGTATTATACTACCCCATGGACTGTAAATAGTTTTTATATCTTCATTTTTTATGTTCTTTTGTAAACCTTATCATCTTTACTCCTTAAATCAATATTTCTGTTAGAGGTAATCTTGCTCTACCCAAGCCTTACATTGTAATCCCGCTTCACAGAATAAAGTCATTCCTCATCGACCATTTTATGTCTTGTAGTTATCTTTGCAATCTTCGGTGATATCGAAGTATAACGCATTAACTTTTGGCTCCATTCGGGTTGTACTTTGTTGATGGGTTAATGAATTTCGGATTTCGGGCGCTAGATATTTCTCCTTCTTTTCTTTCATTTTTTAGAGACACGAACGATTATTTTCAATACAAATTAGCTTAATCGCCTTCTTTCAAACTCAATTAAGATATTTATGATTGAGGGCAAAAATCTCTAACCATAATCTCTTAAATAGCCGATAAAACAGATAACACAAATACATGATATTTCTCAGAAAAAAAATGTTAGCTGACGCAACATCAGGGCCATAGATAATAAAATATTAATTTATTGGGGCGCATTTAATTGTTATTGAATTGTATGAAGAACCATTTTACTAATAACGTTTTAGATTCAATATAGTAAGAATCTATCCTGATTGTAAAAATACAGAAACTTATCCAAAGCATGAGTAAATTCCTTTAAAAGAGTTTTATAATCTCAGGTCCGGTACTTTCCTAAATATATATAAAAAAAAAAGCAACTATCTAAACCACTAGTCATCACATCTCTAATACGCTGTAACTACTCTTTCAATTTCCTATAGATTCAGACGAATGCACACAAGACAACGGCGGCTGTAATGACAAATGTTTAAACTACGAGGGAAGTTATAGATGTTCATGTGCCATCGGATATGTTCTGCAACCAGACATGCGCACATGCAAAGGTAAAAGAGCCTGCCATTTATTTTATTCAACTAGTGCTTAACAATGATAAATAAAAAATGGACACCCACATTGTATACTAAGAACATTAATCGGAAGTTTCAATAAACTTTTGGTTATTATTTGACGAGGAAACACTTGAATACTCTGAGCAGTGTGTGCGGGTAAGAAGGCTGATCTGCGTTCACATTGCACTTTTTATAAAACTATTTGAAAGGTCAAAATAAATTCAATTGATATTAAAGTGGTCAAGATAGAATTTAGGTAGAGTTTTCGCAAAGCAAATTTACATCCCCACAAGTATTTTGTAACTCAAGTAGCACAGTTGACCTTTTACTAAGATTTCTCCAAAACAACCTGTAAGGGTTATTGACATTGTGTGTATACAGCTTCAAAGTCCTAGGTCAAATGGCTTACGAGCAAGTGACCGGAAACGGTTCTCAAATTTTTGTTGTGCCCTTTGGCTTTTGATTTACGTGACCCGCAAACAACATGGCATTTTCCAAGATTATAGGCAACAGTTCTATGTAGTTCCATTTTTGTAATTCAATTGGTTCTAGAGTTAGAGCACGGAAACGAAAAAATGGGCGGACGATTGAAAGAAAAGACAGACAGGAACAAAGAAACCAATACATCTCGTTCTACTTCGTGGGGTGTATAATGAAACCAATGAATTAAGATTAGAGTGAAATTGTAATAATGACAAAAAAGACTTTCCTCTTTTAATCTACCAATCAATAATTTCCAACGTTTAAGTTTAAACAAATACACGAGTCACTTAGTTTCAAGTTAACAACAAAGAAGCACACAAAGAAACAAAAAACCTTAAAACATTCACCGGAATCGGTATAATACAATGATCTGAAAAAGGCATGTTTACACATATTTTGTTTCTTAAAATGTATCATTATTAGATTACGGTTAGTAGTCTTCAGGGCTGCCGCGATAGCGCAGTCGGTAGCGCTCCAGACTCCTAATCTTCAATTATGGGTGTCATGGGTTCGATCCCCGGCGGCGGCAAATATTCTTTCCGACAATTGTCTCTCACCAATGGGTGGATAATCGTAAACCTAAGTGGGATAGCAGCTGGAGGCTAGGAAAGGATGTAGTGGTAGTACTGGTGTGAGAAATAACAGGAATCCATTATTAGGTGCTCCAGCCGCCGCGATATGACTGAAATACTGTTAAAAGCGGCGTTAAACCCCATTCAATCAATCAATCAATAGTAGTCTTCAATATTGTCACCAAAATTCCAAATTATTTTATATAACGATGTTTTAAATTTTAGAGCACATGCAGTTGATCTAGATCCCTCATTATAATTCTTGATTTTATAATTAGACTTGATATATTGTAAAATATATTTCAGATTTAGACGAATGCTCTTTCTACAACGGCGGTTGCTCCGACACTTGTACGAATACAGAAGGTTCCCATGTGTGTTCTTGTCAAATCGGATACGAACTTCTTCCAGACAATCGTCTCTGCCAAGGTATGACTTTCTAAGATTCTGTTTAAATATGTTTTACGTTGATTTTTTTAACAATTCTTTTGTCAACATGTATTGGTGAAAAATTTATAATCCAAACAAAATTGAAATTCATCTTCCGCTTTCTGTAGTTTACTGTATTTCATATCGATTTTTGTCTGTTGTAGACAAAGACGAGTGCATGTCAGGTAATGGCGGTTGTTCCGGTGTATGCGTCAATACCAATGGAAGTTATTATTGTAGTTGCGAAAATGGATATATGTTACTAGAGGATTATCATACGTGTGAAGGTAAGGCTTCATCTGGTTTTGTTCCTAATGATTTTAAACGTCTGGTTTGTTACAACCCATATAGAATAAAGACGAAATTCAATTTAATGTTTAACAAATTGCTATCGAAAAGCTACAAAGTTTGACTTTGTAGACCCGCCAAATCTCGTCTGAATGAAGCGGTTTCTAAAACACCTAGGCTAAATAAAGCGAAATAATTCCTCCAACATGATCGTGTTATAGGATTGTGTCGATGTCTTCTCCCCTTTTTTAAAAAATATCAGGTCTCTTCATTTAAAAGGGACTTTATTTAAATCTTGAATTAATGTTTCCTTTACCTACTACTAAAGTTCTTGAAGCTTCAAATTTATTGTGTTTGTAACAAAAATTTAACAATTAGTACTGCATTAATCAACTTTTTAACCCAGATTATGCAAAAGAGGCATCATATCTTTAACTTTAATTTTGTATTAAACACAATAAGTTTAGAAATTTATTTTTGTAATTTCATAAATCCACTCTATAACATTTGAAATATTAAAGAAAGGCAAAAGATCGGATTGATTCAAATCGATTTGCTTTTTTAAAGATCTTGGTCGGAAAGAGCTGAGAGTTTTGGAATTTCTTGAAAAAAAAATAATCGGAAAACCATTAATGAAAAATCACACACCTGGCCAGTTTCCTGCGTTATAGCAGAGAACGTCAACTACAGTTTTACAAGACTTTACCCCTTGATTGGTGGCATGCGTGTGTAAACCTGACTATGCTGCTTCCACCACAGTGTTAACTTTTACAGTTAACGTTTTCAAGTTCAACCCTTTTTATCTGCCTTTGCAATGCCTGCACCCTCCCATCGGCGAAAGACAAACTTAACTTGGACTTTATCATAAGTTTCCATAATCATCTATTGCACACAATTGATGTGTACGTACCAAAACAACGTTGGAATGGCGTTTTAAAAGCTGCATTAACCTCAAATCTGCACAGAAATGAAGGACGCGAACACATTGCTTCTGTCCTTCGCTAAATCCATGTTCTAATACACGTGGCAGTATCCTTAATTACCGATTACTTCGTAAAATCGTTGAAAAGACCCCCTCGTGTAGGGCATCTCCGAAAATTGCCTTTTCATTTACTGCCTATTTCAGTTGTATATCGCCCAAAGATGACATGTTATTTGAAATGAACGTTAACTATTTTTCTGTATTTTTTGTAATTAGCGACCCAAACGCAATATTTGTCCATTTAACGTCTTTTCTAAACATCAGCCAGCCTCATTTAAATTTCTATCGTTTTTTTTTTTGTCGATTCAGATGAGCTTCAATGCAGAAAAATGCCCCTTGTCGAATTGCAGTGTTCACGAATCTTGACTTAGACATGCGCTAGCAGTCAAATTGATCATTTCAAATTTTAAAAGACGGCAGGTAATGAAAAAACAAGAATTTCTTTAAATTCCAAATTAATATTCCCTATCAAATTTTGAAGCTGTTCTTCGTTAAGTCTTAATTGGCTAAAATTCATTGATCACAATAAATAAGTGTTTCAAATTATATGTATATTTGCGGCTATATTCTGATTAATATTCGTTTCTTATTTCGGTGCAGAGTGATATTTCAGCGCCTTGATTGCCCTAAACATATCTTGAACATATCTTGAACATAATGGAAGCCTGGGATGCAGTGAACTGTTAAAATCTAAAATACAATGTATGTGCTGAAACCCAAGTAGGGTATTCTTATTAATGAATTGGTCCACATTGTTTGTTGTTTGTTGTCTGTTCGACAACAATGCTTAATTATTAGTATGTTTGGTTTTGGCATTACCAATACCAAGTGCCGGCTACTTCGTTGTTTCTTTAATTATTGCGTGTATATTATGTTGTAAATTAATGTTGTTTTTAAGCCGCAGCTTATTGTCAGCCAAGGTACATTTGTAATTAAGTATTTGCCTTTTAAACGCTTTTAAAATTCATCAATGCATCCGAAATAATCCTTATTTCCAACCACGATTTGAATGTGGACATCCTTTAGTCAGGTATCCGTTACTAGATATTAAATACATGGTGACCAAGTGTAAAATTGACATGAGATATCATGGTAGACTGAAAGCTTATTAGTTCAGTAATTTTTCCACGGACGATTTATTCGATAAGCTTTGCGACAAGAACTTATTTGGGAAGCATAATCCTTTTCAGACGAATCTTATTTGTATAAAATATGGATTCATAACTTCGACAGAATACCGGTTTTCTTCTGAACAAGTTTTTTAATACACCAAAACGACATCATAATAGACTATATTTAATTTGAAAGATTGATTGATTGATTGAATGTGGTTTAACGCCGCTTTTTACAGTATTTCAGTCATATCGCGGCGGCTGGAGCACCTAACAATGGATTCCTGGTATTTCTCACACCAGTACTACCACTATATTCTTTCCTAGCCTCCAGCTGCTATCCAACTTAGGATTACGATTATCCATCCATTGGTGAGAAACGATTGTCGGAAAGAATATTTGCCGCCGCCGGGGATCGAACCCATGACACCCATGATTGAAGATTAGGAGTCTGGCGCGCTACCGACTGCGCTATGGCGGCGGCCTTAATTTGAAAGAAGTTGCAGACATTGTAATTCATGGAATTTGAAAAAAAAGTTGTTTTCCTTAAGAGTAGAATCATTGTGGATAAGGAAGAAACTTCTCCCGTATAAAATTTCTTAAGCGTCAACGATGTTTAAAAAAGGATTTTTTCTTTGTAATAGTAAAAGATTCATATTGTGTGGGATAGGTAATTGATGCTGGAATTGCTAGTCGGAGTTCCATATGTCGCGAAATATGGACAATAAGAAGACATAATGAATCTACGCTAAAGGAATGTCACGTCTGATGATTAAAAGGGAGACTATAACTTACGCACAACGTCCGAACCTTTTATGATGGTTTACCTTTGACTTTTCTTCTAGATATTGATGAATGTATAGCGAAAAATGGAGGGTGCTCTGAATTGTGTACAAATACGAATGGAAGCTATTTCTGCTCTTGTAGACCAGGATACGCCCTTGAAAAGGACAAATTTATTTGTATAGGTACCAAAGTTTCTATTCTTTGCATTTAAAAACACATGTAAAACCCGCGCACTTACAATCGTGTTTAGATATCCCACTACTGGATTATTTCCAGTACAAATAGTTGGCTCCCTTGACTAGCAGAGATCACAGTTTTTCCCTCCTCACTCAACGGTGAAATACATTTATATTCGACATTCCCCTGGCTTCATGTGTAAATTTCAATAGGATGACCAAACCTATTTCGGCTGGGTATAGTTTCAGAATTAACAAAGTTAACTGCCTATTCATTAGTCCTGCCCTAATAAGATGTACCTTATACTTACTCAAAATCGAATTCTTTTATTTTATTTTTTTTGTTAATGACTTCTATTTACCTGGTCTATAGCGACTTTGGGACTTTTAGAAAGTTGCCATTGATTGTAATAATATATTCGCTGTTTAGAAAACATAGGTCAGAACGAAGATAACCAGGTGGAATAATTGGTAAACGGATTGAAATCTCGTTAACTTGATTTTTTTAAAATATTTTTTTAAATATTTCACTTTGTATTTGACGATCTTTATAAACATGCACTTAGGTTCGCATTTTAAGTCTCCGATTCAAATTCAAATATTTTGGACATAAAGGCAATTGAAACTCATCTTCCAATTCAAGTATGATCCTCATATAAGAACGAGGGAGTAGATACGGACCTGTTTATATGTATCTTGTTTTTTTACACAAATATTCAGATCTTGACGAATGTTCACAAGAAAATGGGGGCTGTGATCAAATCTGCCGCAATTCCAACGGTAGTCATGACTGCTCTTGTAACACTGGTTATTACTTGGCGGATGACGGATACTCATGTAATGGTACGTACAGTAGATGTTTGTTTGTATATCTATCTTATATTGTATATTACGCTTGGTCTTATGGAAAACATAAGACCATAATACAGTAATCAGTCCCTTTGAATTTCAAAGCGGACACAGGTTTTTGTCTTATATAAATAAATGCTCAATGTAAACCAAAATGGGTTTATGTTAAAATGCCCTTCATTTTGATTATTAAGATCTCTTTATAGGTTCGATATGAGAGCAAAATACAGTACTATTAAAACAAGTAATGGGATTCTTGTGGACACGCTTGTTAAACGTACGTCTATTATATTTCCCGCGTTACCTTGTCGTCGTTGTAGATAATCCGCGTCTTGTATTCGTCTTGTATTCGTACCTGAATTTACCTCTGAATTGTTTTGACGCTACATTGTGTATAAGATACGTGTTCGTTGATTACTGTTACTATTTTAACCTTCAGTCGTATTCAAGGATCAAACTTTATTTCGTAAGATAGGTAACTATAAAGTAATCAGCCTTTCCAAATAACGAAACTTGTATGTTGCTATTGCTTTTAATGTACCAGTTTCAAGTATTGTGAATCTATTGATAGCATAGCTTGATTTTGTAATCCTCTAAGTGCTTGGAAATGATTGGACAAACTTCACCTTTCATTCCTAACTATAGTTATGAGGTAGTAGCAAATTTTATTAGATGGACTTACTGATTCGACAATTTTGAAGAGGGTTGTAATTTCTTCACTACCACGAAACCTGATATATACTTAGACAAGGCGGGTGATTATATGATACGAGAATTTAGGGCGTAAATGAAAATATGAAAATTAAACATTATCTTATCGAATAGGTTATCAAATCGATATGTGACGCCAAATTTATATGACTCTTTTACTTATCTCTCTTATCTTCAATATGAGGTCTCAAACAAAGGGTTGATCAACATAATCTAACCAACATTATGGGTGCTCTTTATTCGAAGTAAATCAAAAGCCGGTTGCCTTAGATTTTATGAAAGCAAATGAATCATAGAGGCTGTCGTCAGCATTACTTTGAAGAATCAAGGGAATTTCTATCTGGCAAACAAAAATTTAGCTCTAAACTTTTTAAAGAGAGCTTAACCGTTATTTTACCATATAACATTCACAGACATAAATCTGTCACTGTTTATAATGGAATTATCCATATTATGGTATAATCATTCTGTTGAATTTTCAAGAGAAATTAAAGAGGAATCTGTGAACTCTAGCGTATCAACTAGGGTTTTTTAAATCAAATTTTCATGAGGCCGATTTTCCCTTGATGCTTAACGGATAAGATCCACTTTCGAAAAGAACAAAATTGGTTCGAATATTCTGTGAAATTTTGAAGGGATTCTAATGAAAGCAGTGGACTCAAGCGTGTTAACGAAGATTTTTCATAAAACAAGAGGACCACGATGGTTCTAAATCGCTCTCCTGAGTATGATGGTTCATGGCTTTATGATATAAACAAAATAGCAAAGCTCAAGGCCTTATGGTTTGAGATAAGAAGATTTTCAAAGATTTCCTTCTTTATTCATTGTAAAATAAGAGATCGCACAGAAAAGGGCTCATTTTTAGAATACATAATTTCTTTGAAGTATTTTGGTAGAGGGTCAATAGGTGATGATACCTTTCAAATATAAAAGCTCTAGTGCTTATGGTTTTGGAGAAGAAGATTTTTAAAGATTTCCTTCTTTTTTTCTTTGAGAAATCAGGGATCGCACATAAAAGGGCTAATTTTCAGAGAACGATAATTCTTTGAAGTATTTTGACAGAGGGTCAACAGGTGATGTTATGTACCAATTATCAAAGCTCTTGGCCCTATGGTTAAGGAGAAGAAGATTTTTAAGATTTCCTTTGTAAAATCAGACATCGCACAGAAAAGGCTTAATTTTAAGAGTACAATAATTCTTTGAATTATATTGGTAGAGGGTCAGTAGGTGATGATACATACCAAAAAAAAAGCTATAGTCCATTTTGTTTGGGAGAAGAAGATTGTTAAATATTTTCTTCTTTATTTCTTTGAGAAATCAGGGATCGCACAGAAAAGGACTAATTTTCACTGAACGATAATCCTTTGAAATATTTTGGTAGAAGGTCAATAGGTGATGATATGTAATAAATATCAAAGCTATTGGTCTAATGGTTATTTAAAGAGGAGAGGATTTTCAAAGTTTTCCTTTGTAAAATCAGAGATCGCACAGAAAAGGGCTAATTTTCAGAATATAGTAATTCTTTGAAGTATTTTGGTAGAGGGTCAATAGTTGATGATACATACCAAATAAAAAAGCTCTAGTTCATATGGTTTTTGAATTTTTTTTTTAAAGATTTCCATCTTTTTTTCTTTAAGAAATCAGGGATCACACAGAAAAGGGTTAATTTTAAGAGTACAGTAATTCTTTGAAGTATTTTGGTAGAGACTCAATAGGTGATGATATGTACAATATATCAAAACTATTTGCCTTGTGGTTTGGGAGAAGATTTTCAAGGATTTCCATGGTAAAATCAGAGATCGCACTGGAAAGGCTTAATTTTAAGAGAACAACAATTATTTGAAGTATCTTGGTAGAGGGTCAATAGGTGATGATACATACCAAATATAAAAGCTCTAGTCCCTTTGGTTTGGGAGAAGAAGATTTTTAAAGATTTCCTTCTTTATTTCCTTGAGAAATCAGGAATCGCACAAAAAAGGGTTAATTTTAAAAGAACACTAACACTGAACACTGAACGATAATTCTTTGAAGTATTTTGGTAGAGAGTCAATAGGTGATGCTACGTACCAAATATCAAAGCTCTTGGCCTCATGGTTAAGGAGGAGAAGATATTCTAATAATTGTTTACGGAATGACAGACGGATAGACAAACAGACTGACAGACGGACAGACGGACGCCGGACAATTTCCAATCACAATAGCTCACTTGAGCACGTTGTGCTCAGGTGAGCAAAAATTCAAAAGGCCCCCTTGTCTCAGTTGCTAGACGGATCATACTGAATTTCGAAAGGAACAATCTTTATGATTGTATAATCATTCTGAGAAAGTTTAAAGAGAATCTGGTGAAAACTATGGACTCTAGTGTGTTAACGAACATTATTTAAACTAAATTTCAAAAGGCCAATTTTCCTTTGTTTCTTGACGGGCAATACCAAATTTCAAAAGGAACCATCATTATGATGGTAAGATTATTCGGTGAAAGTTTGAAGAGAATCCGGTGGACTCTAATGTGTTAACGAAAATTGTTTAAATTAAATTTTCAAAGGCCCAATCTTCCTGTGTTTTTGACGGATCATACACATTTAGAAGGCAAGGATCCTAACTATAGTACAATCATTCTGTGAAAGTTTGTTGAGAATCCGTTGAAAACTATGGACTCCAGAGCGTTAACGAGGAGTTTGATTTTATTTTTCGGGAAATTTTCATTTGGCCCCTTTTCATCTGCTTTTGACAGATCTTACCCAATTTCGAAAGGATCGATCCTTATGATTGTGCAACCTTCAAATTTCAAAAGTAACCATCGCTATGATGGTAAAATCATCCTGGGAATGTTTGAAAAGAACCCGATGACAACTGTGGACTCTAGAGTGTTAACAAGGAAGAGTTAGCTGACGCACGGCCAGCAGAGCTAAAAATGGCTTCAAATCTTTCAAAAAGAGTGCTAAATCTGCACTGAGTTGCTTGTCTGATCTTTTTTGACTGTTCCGATATTCCTTTTTACAATTTAAAGCAAACTGAAAACTTCTTCAAGACAACGCATGTTACCTATAATGGTAGCTTCTTTTCAAATAAGGTAATCATTGCTTGTCACAGATAAACTGGACAAAGGTATTTGGAAATGATTCCTTATCCGATTGTACGGTTCTTGAAGTCTGAAAAGGTAAATGACAGACAACTATTAGTGATCCAGACTAAATGGCCATTCAAGCATTGGAGATACTAATTGCAGTACCTTTGAACTTGTTTCCAATCCTAGAGATGACATAGGGAAACGTTTTAAAAGGGTTTTTTAAAACTTGTTATTCAAGAAATTTCTCTTAAAAGGAATCTGCTCTATAATATCTACAAAATATAGTACACATGTCAGAACTTATTGCAGAACTGAATATCTCAACATAAGTACTGTTCATACCGTGAACCTATTATCCTTTGTCTGTATTGACCAATTTGACATGAAAAATAAGATACACACCGCTCTTGAGCCATTACCAAATTCATCTAACGATATTCTACCCAAGTCTGACTTTCATACGCAGTTTTGATTGATCAAAAGTTGAAAAATTATTCGAAATTGCATATGCAAGTAAAAGTATTTAAATCTGTTCCGTAGTTTAAAAATTTCTGAATTGCAATTACATGTTTCAAATTGTAATGATATAAGTTGTACTTCGGCTGCGATATCCTTATTTGAATTAGCATATATTGAAGAAGACGTTTACAGGGTATACTCGTCTATATTTTGGTATGTTTTTAATTAAAAAGAAATGGAGACTAAATTAACACTTGCAATGCAAATAGAATCTAAACTAAAGTTACACCCTTGTAAATAGCTCTCTTAATTAATAATTGCAGCATTTAGTGTCAAATTGAATTAATTAATGCTGGATTTACGCGAACATAATAAATTTGTTGAGTGTGTACTTTACCAACAAATACCGTTGACGCATCCAAATAAAGTGTTTTTGAAGATATCAATTATTGAATTTGAAAATCAGAATGATTTCCAAGCTTTTAAAACTATTCACAGCCGTATATCTTTTATTTACGAATATGACCCTGGGTCTGAAGCTACTGTAGTAATCTAGAAAGATGACTATATCTCAAGTGTATTGTTAAAAATAAGTATGAGTATCATACACCTTTCAAGCCTAAGTGAAGTAACTTTTCAAGCGTAAATGATTTTTTATTGTGTTAATCAGAAAAGTTAGAAAAGGAAACGGCTTGGTTAGCTTTATAATTGGAAAATATGTATTATATCTACACTGTATTTCAAAGGTAAGAAATTCGACGAGGAGAGGATCATGTCTAGACTCTTCAGAATAATATATATTAAATTAATTGAATATTTCATTACGAATACAGACCTTCGGTTTTAGCCAGAGTAGTTATTTCGATCTGATAAGATGGATAATCTAAAGTACATTGTTAAAATGGAAGTCCAGAGTGTCGGGACCTGCATCTTGTTCTGTATATAGAACATATGCTAGATTGAACAATTAAAATATTTTGTCAGTACTTGCATGGCCTCTTGTAAGATATTCAGCAAACATCTGGCAAGCTTACATACCACATTTTATCATCTACGCATTATGTATTTATCATTTCAGAATTATGTTTGATTCTAACAGGTGAGGGGATTGGATAAATTTAATGTTTCTGTTAGATGCTACTATCATAATCATGAGTCACAAGAATCTTGCATAAGTCATGTCCTAGAATTGAATAACGTGATCATGATGAGTAACCGAAAGGTGGTGTTGTCTTAACCCTTTCCATTTTTGCAAAATTTTTGACCGGCCCAATTTCAAAGGTTTTACAGACGATAATAGAAAGTGGATTTTATTAGAAAAATGATCATTTAATAATTTAGAAAATATTGTGGTAAACGAAGAAATTGCTTTTGAAAAGCAATTTCTTCTTTTTCAACAATGTTTTCTCAAGTATAAAACAAAGGGACGTAAAAACCAGGGATTGAACGGGAAAGGGTTAAAGGACAAATGACAGGATAATTTAAAGTTAGATTTCTTACAGAAGCCCACTTTTCCAGAGTGATAACAAGGCTTAGAATGAATCAAAGGTACTTAGAAAATCATAGAGTACGCCATTTCTCCTCGAGAAATGGTTCTGGTAGCCCTAGCTTTATTATAACTTCTTCTCCATGACACATTTCTAAATCAATTTTCGAAATTTCAAATAATAAAGGGCTGTTTGCAACCTACAACACGCTTTTTCACCGAAGCTTGCTTCTTCAATTAGGAACCAAACAGTAAAATATGTTATGTTATAGATTCTTATTTAAACACGTTTGAAATGCTTCTCGCAATATTTACTGTAGCAGTTTGCTGTGGTAGTCCTGGTGTGAGAAATACCAGTAATCCATGGCTAGCTGATTAAGCCGCGATATGACTGAAATACTGTTAAAGAGGCGTTAAACACTATTAAAAGAACTAGTAATTTACTGTAATACACCCACATTCTACAGTCAAATGATAAAAGAATTTCCTATAAAAAAGATAGGTTCAGTAATCTTTTATTAGTCAAATATTCTGATAAACAGTTTGACTTTGCACATGCTCTTTTTTCATGTAAGATATCAACGAATGTGATCAAAGTAATGGAGGTTGTTCTCATATATGTTCCAATGGAAAAGGAAATTACACTTGTAGCTGTCGACCTGGATATAATCTGAACCATGATCAACACGACTGCGTGGGTATGAATGGATATTTCATAGATATTGAACAAATCTAAAGAATTGGGAAAAAAGCAAGATTTCTATAAGTACTTTTCATTTGTAATCGTTGCAATTGTGGAGAGATGGATTACTCCTAAGGAAAGTATACAGATACTTTTATAAATATTATTATAAAAGAAACGAAATGTTAATAGACAAAGGAAGGGGACTTCCAAACCACTATTACTAAATTTTAATACACATTGTATATACAAAAGTATTTTTTTAAAGGGACGATGTTATTTATGAAATCGGCATTTTCTGGGTAACCTACATAATATTCGATGATATGTTGGATAAGCGTTACAAAGCATGTCATATTAAAACTATTTCATGCTATGTTTTTAGATGATGGTGTTACTTTAAAACTAACAAAATAGTTAATCAGTTCTTTCTCATATCAGCATATGTTTTATCTATTGCAGTTACTTTTATCTAAATCCTTGATTATGTTTTATTCATTGCAAAATTTTGACAAGGAACTGGACTTTAATGTTGATTTCGTTTTATGATAAATCATCCTAGAAAACAGATTTAACTGATTTCCTTCACACAGTTCTGAAAAAAATTTAGGGAGACAACTATATACCTATATATAGAAAAATACGAATCTTCGCCGACTCTTGTTTGTTAAATTGACAACAATGATATTATTCTTCGAATTTATTGATTTATCATAAGTGAAACAATTGAAACCATCTGTGTCATTCCGTCATGACAGAATTTGAATATGGTTGAAAGAGAGTAAATGGAATTAGACTCCATTTCAATCGCACCGTTTTTGGCTCTACTATTTTTGCACAGAGCTCCAGGTATTGCTATTGCCCTGGTGTCGTCGGCGTCATCAAAAATTGACAGTTACTAATATCCCTGATATTAGTGAACACATTCTCTTGAAACTTGGATAAATGTTAACTACCAAAGTAACAATTCATATCAGCAATAGGGAAAACTTTAAATGTAGTTTTAACGACTTATACTCCTATTTCGATTTATAAGTTTTACAAAGCCGAGCGTTGGTGTTGGCATAAGCATACATGGGTACTGTTACATGTACACTAGTTAATATTGGTCTGTAATCAGTATATTTTTGCACCGGAGTACATATGATAGGGTTTATATATGATACTTTTCAGACGTGAATGAATGCGTCTTCAATGACACAGTGTGTAACGATATATGTTTGAACACACAAGGGTCCTATGTTTGTGCCTGTCTTTCTGGGTACAAACTTGACAAAGATGGACTTTCATGCAGAGGTATAGAATTTTCTTTAAATTGAGGTCTAAGTATTACACTTATGAGCCTCCCTAAGTGAAAAAATATAATAATTTTTATGAAGGAGAAATTTAAAGTCATACACAATTTCTAAAAACGCCATACAAAGAGGTAACCTTAATTCAAAATTTGATATACATAAATTACTGATTTAAGACAGAAAAAAAAGAATAAATGGACTGACTGCACTGGGAGTAATAGACAGACATGACACAAAAAGATTCTTAATCTATATTTACAACAGTGGTTTTGGCATATTTGGAGACCGGGAATACATTCTGAGAATGTCTTCTCTTTTACTAATACAAATTTAAGTAAATCATGCTCGTCCTTTGTAAGCTAAAAGTAATCATGTCGTCGTTTCAGAAATAAAAAAGACGTATGTAGATAGATACAGATATACCTGGTTAGCCTATAAGTCCGTATAGTCCCAATTAGATCTATACTTTAAAAACTACTTAATTGGGTCGTTTTCCATTGATGCGTCACAGAGGTTAAAAATTCTGATCAAAACCAAACATGTTAATATAGTGTTCTTGCTTGATTCAATTCGATTCCAAAATATGTACTTTTCTGTTTAGTGACGATCAAGTTCATTATCAACGAAATATTTTCTCTTGCCGCATTAATTTAGTCATTCGCCTATTTCAGTTTGAGAGTCTTAGTAAAAAAACCAGTGAAGGAATAACTAAATATGTCGAATTTTCCGAAAACTTTTGTTTAAACATTTGCTTGTGATTGTTTAACTTCTATAGATGAAGATGAGTGTTTAGATGGCAATGGGTACTGTTCGGATTTTTGTGAAAACAAACCTGGGAGCTACGTTTGTTCATGTCGAAATGGATACTACCTTTCAGAAGATGGTTATAATTGTATTGGTACGTTTACAAGTTCACCTTAGTCGATTCTGAAGTGCGAGGAAAATATTTTACAATATTACATAGGAGCAAATTGAAAAAAAAATGTAAGCACTCAGAGAGCGGTTGTTTTATCTTGTACTTTCCCATATAATTTGTTCACGTATTACTAATATCTCAAAATTTATTCTTTCTTTCTGACTAAAATCTAATCAGTGTAACGGAATAATTTAAAAGTTCACTAGAACAATTAAAAAACAAGAATACATAACCCAAAGAATCTAATTTGGACCACTATGATTCTAAATACATAATTTTCTTCTGTATCCTTATTTTGTAAAACAAGATATGTCGTTGAAACACCATGTCCCCTTAACAGCCCTCTATGAGAAATGTGACCCTCCATAATTATCCCTGACCTCCATGGAAAACCTTGACCTAAGATCTACTCAATGCAAGGACCCTTCATCCGAAATATGAACTATGTGTCGGCAACGGTGTTTAAATAATAGATAAAAAATGTTTATTTCTTTAGGTAAGTTTACAACATTAATTATTGACCTATATAAGAGATCTTTATCTTTGTGGATGACCCTGACCTTTCTTTCAAATTATGGTTATCAACGCGTGGAACTTATATGCTAAATATTGGCTATTTATTCTAAATGGTATTTCCATAATAGCCAATTTTTAAGTTTTACGTTCGTATTACGTAACCGGTGATCTTGATGATGGCTGTTGACCTTGAGTGATGACCATGATCTGACAATTGTATGATATTTATCAATGCAAAGAACCTTTATCCATCATATGAAACATGTATCTGCGACGATGTTTGAATAAGAAAAAAATAGTATTATTTTTTTACAGCTCACAGACACACAGGCGGACTGTGGTAAAATAATATTCCCCCAGTCTTATCGATACCAAAACAAAAAAATCATGTCTGTCATTTACCTTTGATTATGGCGAATTAGATTTTTGGTAAGATTTTGCAACATTCACAAAGGAAATTGATCTGTCTCCCGAAAACTGTAAGGTTCAACTCTCTAGGTGATCAAATATGTATGTTGATCAATCGTGAACACAGTAATAACCAGTACACAGAGTTAAGAAAAGGCCGCTTTGTGATGTACGTAATGAAGGATATTGCCATTATTATTTGGTAGCACATGACCCTTAGACCATTTATACTGCCTAAATCCCCTTTCAGGTATTACTGGCAGGTGATACACTCACAATGTTTTCATGAAAGAGAGGCAGTGGCTGAATTCCACTGCTACCCACTTTTACAGCTGGATAGACTGGGTCTAGCTTTGAAGAGTCTTGCCCGTGAACACACCCCGGTGACGTTGGGGCTCGAACCCGTGACCATCAGTTCACGAGTCAAGCACCTATACCACTCGGCCAGCGAGGCAGTCTATCATATATCATCCCGGGCCTAGGTGTAATGTAAGTGTCAATTTAGGCGCCGTCAAAACGTCAGCTCAGTTTTGGTTGAACAGTTTATAATTATTGCTAAATCGAATACTGGAAATTTATGTCCGCTGTCCAGACATTATTTTGTATCCGTGAAAGGAGTAGTTTTGCGGATTAAGGTTTTAAATTTCTATCTCAATGTATTTTATACATTTCGGTCCTCTTACAGTAGTATAATTTTGATGTCGTATTGCTTACATGATATACATAACAAAAAGCTTCAAAAAAGTAAACTTATCTGATTAAAAACTATTCAAACAATAAATTGTCCCGAGTGCTATCACATACACAGCATTTCCCCTTAACCTTTTTTTTCAAGAACACTGTCTTATCTATAACATTTCTACGAATAGAATTTAAATAAACAACAAAAACAAAATAAACATTTTGCTGAGATCAGTATATAGTTGATTATATTTCAAAAACTATATAGATCATTTTTTTAGATGACCAATTACGTCTACTTTTTATTTCTCAGAT
The DNA here is from genome assembly GCA_946902895.1 of Fragum fragum. NCBI lineage: Eukaryota > Metazoa > Mollusca > Bivalvia > Cardiida > Cardiidae > Fragum > Fragum fragum. The sequence continues at coordinate 11,101,401 of OX336377.1, forward strand.
TTTTCTTAAAAAACCCGAGGCATTGTGACCACATATGCGTCGTTTGCGTTGGCACCTGTAGCCGAGCGTGTGCAGCCGTGGGCTAAAACAGTGACGCCTAATGAATGAGATTTGCAAATACACAATTTTATTTAAAATTTACTTTCTAAAACTTGTAGTATTTAATTTTAATTTCAAAATTCAGCTATTTGATCATGCGAATAAAACTTATTCAATTTGTAATTTTTGTACTTTGTTAATGTCATCACATATCAATTCTACGATAATAGCATATTGAAAATTATTTACGAGTAGAATGAGGTACATTTATGTTTACTGGATAGAATAAATTTCCACTTCCACCTATAATGGAGTCTTCATTCTTCATATATCCTAAAGTCCTACTTCGACGGCTCTCTGATAGTTGTATTAGTTTCATATTACATTCACCATTTATTAACTCTTTGTATACGACATGAACGTCTTATAAGTGAAAAGCTGACTGATAATTATTCATATGATCAAATAAGAATGTTTGTGGCTTAAAAACACTCAAAGGTAAGAATATCGGACTATAAAAATTGATATTTTACTCGAAAAAGGCATCTACGTCACAAACATCCAATTTTAATATTATAAAAGATATATGCTGCCATTTAATGCCCCTGATATATTAAATTGTTAAGATCAACTTTCTATTTGACAACATCTTTCAAACATATATTCGTCAATACAGTCATCGTCGTTATATGAGTAGTGAATGAAAAATCTCCTCGAGCTTTAAAGATTGAAATTAAGTTACTTGAATAACGACCTCCTAAATTACTCTAGCAATGTTTACATTGAAGATTAACTTTCTCTAACAAAGGTTTTTATATGTTACATTTTTCGAAAGTGAAAAGCTTTTATTTTCCTGATTTGTGACAAAGGCTGGATTGGTTGCCAATTAGTGAAAGTGATTGACTATTAGTCCATAGTGCATGGGTCACAAAAAAGTTATATTTTTTCCTATTTCATAGGGTAGAAACGGTCTGAGGCCACTGCCTCTCTGCATTTTAAGGCAGTGCGAATGAAAATATTTTTCTTCATTATCACCAATACCCGGTTGATATATGATGGTAATAGAACTCTATTGAGGTATTTGTTTCGGGGTTTTAGCATGTCGCATTTTGTAGCTGATGTGTCGCTGTTTTGAGAAATCACCATTTGTAAAATTCCCTTGGTGTTCTAAGGCGGGCTACTACGGCCTTCAGGGCACAAAAGGCGTTTTGTCCAATTCAGTTCAAGCAAAACGGACAGAAGTAAGACAAATACTAACCTATATACAGTACTTTTGGTAATTGTATTATCTGGCATCGTGGTTTTTAACTCCGAAAAAAAATAGGAAGACATGAAAACTTGTGAAATCTTGAAATCCGTAAATGTTTTAATTTTGTTAGACTATTCCATTTGTCTATCCTAAAACAAATGGAGTGGGAGGTTTCAATTTTATTCTAGATGTCAATGAATGTTCGACAGACAATGGTGGTTGTTCTAATACTTGTATCAATTACAACGGCACCTTCAAATGCTCATGTAGTCCTGGTTTATACCTAAATGAGGATAACTTGACATGTTCAAGTAAGTTGATTTATCTAGTAGGGATTTCATATTATGCCAGAAGGAGTGGAATTTTTGCTACGAATTAACTGTAAGCCAACGGACGAATCTCCAGTGTGAGTCAAATCGCCAGTCGGCCTATAGAAACATTTTTTCAGAACGGGAGATAATCCTTAACTTAGATACCTAGATATATGTGTTAAACTTTTTTGTTTGTTCTGTTTTGTTTTGCTTAGCAAATTTACTTATATAAGCTGTAGTTACGCCATTTAGGTCGTCAAACTACGATTTTATGTTTTATTATATGTAAGTGAGCATTAAATGTACAAACGAAGGACTAGGACTTTCTTAGTTAAGATGTCGATGGGCGGGGTGCGATGTGTTGGTTATTGGTCACACTTAAATGATCATTCATTACTCCTACAATATCTAATATAAATGTCCTCCTACGCAAGTAGTATACAATTTGACGTACTTATTCAGATGGATCATCGTTAAATTCAATTTTAAGTTCATCACGGAAATTTATTGCAACTAGCCCTCATCATCAGTTCAAGTGCGTTTGCAAAAATGTACACAAGTTTTTGATAAATAATTGGAGACTTTTTGCCATGTCAATTCAAATGTAACGACAAAACGAAAACAGAATTAAGCAAGAACATTTCATCGAAATGAGAAACTAAAACTAGCTTTAACATGAAATACTTTTTTTGGCTTCTTAACATTTTCTCTTCATTTTTTATCAATTCTCATTCATCATCTTTCCCGGTAACGGTGTCTATTTTAGTGATTGATGCATGTGAACCAATTCCATGTAAAAACGGCGGAACATGCAGCAATAGCCAAGAAACATTTACATGTACCTGTGCGAAAGGGTTTACAGGATTCCTGTGTGAAACAAGTATGTTCTGTTATGCTTTATTTTTGAAATAGAATAGAGAACCATTTCAAAATCGATTTTTTTGTTCGTTTTTTTGCTTCTTCCACAATGAAATTTTGGCAAGACATTTTAGAGGCGCACCAACATGCCATATATTAACAGTGGCTTCTAGTGCGATTTTATTTTAAAAAAACAATAGTTGTTTTTATAATTGCTTTGAATTTCTGATTTCTAAAACCCATTGGTAAATGGTTTCAGACATAAATGAGTGTGCAAGGAACCCATGTAAAAATGGCGGAGTATGCCAAGACCTGGATGCAGGTTTCAGATGTAACTGCAGTTCGGCCTCATTTGCTGGACCTTTATGTGATATACGTGAGTTTATCTACTTTTTGTACGACTTTTTGGCTGACGTTTGTAATTGTTGTTGAACCCTTGAATAATGCGACACTTAATTGTTTAAAGAGTCTTTGCAGTAAAGAAATCAAGAGACGTTTTCACTTCTCTATTTTTTATATTAATAGTTTCATGGCTATCTTTCATTTCCAATAAAGAGAAATTTGGTTTAGAAATTCAACGACCCTGCCTTGAGATTCAGATTGCAGCGTGAATTGTTCAGGCTACAGGTCTTTTCCATTCCGAGCTGATCCATGCCATTCTGAAATGTAGTCTTTTTATCTCGAATTTCAATTTCTAGATAGCAATTAAAGCATTGGAATTATTTATGATCTTACCAGAAAAAAGTAACATAAAATGTCTTCCCTTTAACCACTTTGATGCATAACATTGTGTTCATTTATTACTTTAAAGAAAATGGTCACCATATATTATGGTTTTTATCGTGGAGAAAAAAAAAACTTTTCAGAATGTCATATTTTAATAATCGAATAATTCAAAATCATATTGTTCACAAGTACGAAGATGATTGTTGTAAGAAATAACTTCTAGATAAAATGCTAGTTTGCAATGGAATATCGAATACATGCTTCAGTACTTCATTTCCCTGTTGCAACCATGCATAATTTTTAATGGACAAGAATCGATTGCATTATTGAAACCCAACATTATGTCGGTCATAGAGAAATGTTACCTAGCCATGACTTTCTCACACTATTGCAACCACAATATGATCCGTTACTCAAGCCGGTCATTTTACTTAAGCGATTAATCACCCATTGGTGAAAGACAAACTACTTTGTCGAAATTCAGAAAGAATGTTTGACGCGTAAGTTGTCGAAAACAGTGATTCGAAGGCTTTAGCGCTATAAACAGCGCTGCAGCCGCTTTTGTTAAACAGAACATAAATTAATAAAATAGGTTTTAATTAAAATCCTAATGCTGACAATTCAATGCAAAAACAAGCCGATTTGATGAAGTAAAAATGGGTCGCCATTTACATACTCGTATATACTATTGCCGAGAAGAAAAGAATAAGTGAGTAACGAGTGCATCCTTAGACCAATGCATTCCTGAGACAGTATGTCCCGTCTTAATTTTCATCTTCTGTTTATTGAAAATGTCCCAATTGTGTATACTGTATACTTGATGAAATAAAAAATTGATTGATTGATGAATTGATTGATTGAAAACATAACAATTTTTAGTACCAGCACTTTCTATTGCTCACATTACATTCCCCTTTGACCTTTTTCATTATGACGGAGAACATATTGATAGAGAAAAAAGCATTATCGCAAAAAAATTGTTAAAAAAAAAATGAATAAGTGAATGCAACAATAATAACTGAGGAATTACGCTCAAATACAGTTTGACATTCCGACGTGCTGAAATTCTCTTTACATACCTGCAGAGATGTTCATGTAAATTACTTATTTGTTAGTACTTCAATAAGAGATTTACAGTACAGCTAAATGCTATTACGTATCACATACCTATATTTTTCTGGTCATACCCTTTACTTTGCGTTGACCTTTTTTTTCTTTTTTTCAGGATGATTTCGTTCACATAAGTAAATAATTTAAGTTTTAGTTTCGTCTATCAAAAACGCCAATTCTAATTGGTCGAAAAACTTTATTCATAAATCCATGAACACAATTTTGAGCACGCAGCGATTTTGTATGCTTCCGCACAAAAAAGTCCCATACAAAAAGGTATCAAAATATGTAAAGCTTTTGTTTTTTTTTTTTTGCTCGATGCTATTAAATTATAAGAAATGAAGTGAATATTTTTTGTTTTCATGGAGGTATGTACCGAAAACCCTAATCACACTATGTATGAATCCGCTTCTCTTCATCTCTTAAATAAGCATTTTATCCTCGTTTATCAAATGAATGTTTTTTTTATCTACATCAATTACGAACTAATTTCATTTTCGATAATAGACGAATAAGTTGTTGACAAATAATTTACTCAACATTCCGCTCGGCCTTTTGAGCACATTATATCAGACTGTTTTGCGAAGAGAAGGATTTATCAAATGAATTTGTGATATTCTTTTTATGTGTATTGAAACTGTTTATTATATCACAGCCATATTTAAGAGCTTTGTCAAGTCCTTTTTATGTATTCAATGACATGTAATTTTTGTTAAACCAAGTTTATCTTCGGTTATCTTGTATTTCCAGCTGTTATTCCGATGCATGTGGCAACAACCGCCTGTTTGTCTCTTGGAGCCATAATACTGGGATTCTTCCTGTGTTTCTTGTTTTCTGTGTTAATGCAGCGATGTTGTATCAGGTCAGTGCCATCCTTCAACAGACCATGACAATTGCCTCGTGTCTTTCTAAAGGTATATGTATGAGACGGGCCAATGTTGTTTTATTTTCAATGTAATTGAGAATGGGTTGTATATTTTATCTTGAACGAAAGTATCTATTTTTCCAATAAATAGTAATGTCATTTTCAGGATATATGTTTTTTCTTCGTATTAATTCTAAATTCACTTTAAATGCAATGAAATGTAGTATTATCAATGTTATGAGATAATAGTAATTCTACCAGGTTAGCCTAAAATTCATAAATGAAATTTATTATATTAAAAATTGCCACAAATAAGGTTTGTTGAAATAAAATGATGACGTCTGTAATGCTGTTTTCACTTTAGCTAGTCATGCAAACAACAAATTTTCGATTCCACTCGGTACGGAATTCTATTAAAACCGTCTGTCAAGCTTGGATGTTAGTACCTATGCAGTCGGCTTGATCTCAAACTGTAAACAAACACTAGTTGAAATCGTTGCCATCCACGTGCTATCGTTATTGTTGTTTCATTTCACATTATTTTCCAAACTCGAGTCCCAACTTTTCGTTTCGAACAAGATCAATTATGATGAAAATAAAGATTTAGCAATTATCTCTATCTGATAGTCGGAATCACGTGAAGATAGTACAAACAACGATATGATAAAACTCTAGACACATTTTACGGTTTTGAAAACAGCCCGCAAAAGTTGAGACAACAGGTTTCATTTTTATTTGTTTTCTTATGTTCTCTTTTCAGATACCAGACTGCTATATGTGGTACCAAAACTGTTCAACGTGGGAATAAGTGTAACAAACAACCCAAAACAAAAGTCTAGTTATGGTGGGGCGTTTGAACAATAGTCATTTTGACATTCGTTTGTTCTCTGGCATTTAAAGCTACAAATAATGAATTTGAATGTGTCGCTGTTTTATACTTTATCAAAGCTAAATTTCATTTATATTTTTTACAGCTAATTACCATACATTGTCATGAAAACTTTAAACATAAAATTCTTAGCAAAACACCTTCCTGACTGATTTAAGGTAAAACATGTTTCTACACAGTCCAAAGTCGGTCTCTATATAACACAATATCATTAGCAACAAAAGTCGGTTTACTGATATAATATTCAGTAAACGGGCTGGCCCACCCATTTTAATTCAAATCTTCTTGTACAGAATGTTATGACGTAAAAATACCTTGGACAATAAATGACCTTCAAAACAATAACTTTTTTTAGTTTATGGCCAGTAGCATGTAATATGAAATAGAATGGTAAGTTGGTGGCCTAAAGGCCGTACATACTACTTGAATAAGCTGTAGTTACGACGTTCAAGTCACCAATCAAACAAAAATAGATCAAATAAATGGCAGTGAATCCAACCTGACTGTTGAACCAAGGATGAATTTGATTTTGAACAGAAAGGTGGCAATTGAATTTCTAATTGGAAAGCAATTAAGATAATTGAATTAAAGAAATATTGATGAATAAATATGTCCTATGCTAGTTTATGAGATGTAAAATATACAGTATTGTTAATTTATAAAAAATGGTTTTCAAATCCAAAGTATTTAGAAAAGGTATATGGGGCTAAGAATTAATGAATCGCTGGTATTGTGTTAGCAATCAGAAGGTCAATGTTAATACCACAAATTCAAACACACGAAAATTTAACATGTTAATGTGAAAACATACAATATAAACGATCTTCTGTGGTATTAAACCTAGATCGGACTTGATTACACAACCTAGATTATTTTTTAGTACGCCCGATTGAAAGGCGGCCAGCTTTGAGTATAAATTCATTTTAAGTATGCTCATGGAAGAGGGCAGATTTTACGGCCCTTTAAAACGCTACATCTTACCAGGTATGTTTACATTGTTACTTTATGGTAAAACACACACATCTATTTAAAATGTATCTATCTATCTATATATATATATATATGTATATATATATATATATATATATATATATATATATATATATATATATATGTATATATATATATATATATATCTAACTTTCTATCTATGTATATTTCTATAGAGGCTATTAAAGAAACTATAAAGTGTATATATTTACAGAACGAAACAGGTCTGTGTAGTATATTCGCATCGCACGCGAGAGCCATCTAGCTCGATTCTGGCTATCCGCTTCATTCTCTCTCCCTCTCTCTCTCTCTTATAAGGGTTCTCAGCTAACAATCATTTGTATAAAGTCGACATACTATGTTTTTGTTTATTTTGTTCTTTTGTGTCTTTTTTTAATATTTGTTTTTAAGCGTT